>WNYD01000178.1:0-61247 GCA_021396205.1 Sporothrix brunneoviolacea
CGGCCCCACCCCCCTCCCCCCCCCCATTCCCCCCGCTCACAACACCGCCCACCAGCAATCTGCCCCCCCCCCCCCCCCCCCCCTCCTGCCTGCCATCTGCAACCATGCCGACTGTGCTGTGGAACGTCGACCGCTCGGCGCCGCCGCGCGCCGGCTCGGACGACGAGCTGGCCACGAGCTCGGGCGACGAGAAGACGCCGCAGGTGGTCGTGGCCGCCGCCGACGTCCCCCCGCTGGGCGAGCCCATCGACACGACGCGGCGGTTCTTCTGGGAGAAGTCGACGCCGCTGGACCTCGACGCCATCGCCACGCAGCCGTCCGTGTACGACGACCCGGACCTGGCCGTGCAGTACCGGCCCCGCGACGACTGGGAGAACCTGCACCGCTTCGACCCGCTGGCGCGGTGGACGTGGCGCGAGGAGAAGGCCCTGCTGCGCAAGATCGACATCCGCATCTTCATCTTCACCTGCGTCGCCTTCATGTCGCTCGAGATCGACCGCGTCAACCTGGCGCAGGCCGTGTCGGACAACTTCCTCGCCGACCTGAACCTCACCACCAACGACTTCAACCTCGGCAACACCGTGTTCACGCTGTCGTTCATGTGCGCCGAGCTGCCCTCGCAGCTGGTGTCCAAGTGGATGGGCCCCGACCGGTGGATCCCCATGCAGATGGTCCTGTGGAGCATCGTGGCCGCGTCGCAGTACAAGCTGAGCGGCCGCACGTCGTTCCTCGTCACCCGCGCCCTGCTGGCCATCCTGCAGGGCGGCTTCATCCCGGACGTGCGTCCTCTCCCGCCTCACCCGTCCCCTTTCTCCCTCTTTCTTTCGATGTTTGCTGACAGGTCCGACCACCCAGATGAACCTCTACCTCTCCTACTTCTACACGAGCGCCGAGCTCCCCATCCGCCTGTCCCGCTGGTGGGCGGCCATGACGAGCGCGATCATCATCGGAGCCTTCCTCGCCTTTGGCATCCTGCACCTCGACGGCCGGAACGGCGTCGAGGGCTGGCGGTACCTCTTCCTGATCGAGGGCCTGATCACCATGCTGGTCGGCTTCTCGGCGCTGTACTTTATGCCGCCCAGTCCCACGCAGACGCGAGGCTTTCCGCGCGGCAAGAAGGGCTGGTTCACCGAGCGGTATGTGCTCCCTCTCTCTCTGTCTTGTTTCTGTCTGTTTGTGTCTGCGTCTCGCTGCCACCCTCGTGCTAACGGCTACCAGCGAGGAGACGATCATCATCAACCGCGCCCTGCGCGACGACCCCTCCAAGGGAACCATGCACAACCGGCAGCCCATCACGCCCAAGCTCTTGTTCAAGGCGCTGTCTGACTACCACCTGTGGCCGATGTGCGTGAACCCCGTTCTTCCTGGATTGCTGCCGCCGGCTCTTCTGTCGCAGAACCTCGCTGACCGGTGTTTCTCCAATCTAGCTACGCGATCGGTCTGACCTTCCAGATGCCCATGGGTCCTCCCAGCCAGTATCTGACGCTGAGGTATGGGATGGTTTTTTCTTCTCTGTTCCTTTCTGTTCCTTCTCTTGTTTTCCCTCTCCCCCCTCCCGGCTAACTCTCCCCAGTCTGAAGGGCCTCGGGTTCACCACGTTCCAGACCAACCTCCTGATCATCCCGACCTACACGCTGTCCATGATGACGCTGCTGGGCGGGACGCTCTTTGCCGGGTGGTCTGGGCGGCTGGCGCTCAACGGGCTCCTGGGCCAGTTCTGGGCGATGCCGTGCCTCATCGCCCTCTACGTGACCAACACGACGACCGAGAGCAAGTGGGCCGTGTGGGCCATCGTCACGGTGCTGCTCGCGTACCCGTCGAACCACTCGGTGCAGGTCGGCTGGGCCTCGAGAAACGCCAACACCGTCCGGTCGCGCACCGTGTCCACGGCCATGTACAACATGTGCTGCCAGGCCGGCTCGGTCATCTATTCCAACATCTATCGCGCAGGTACGTCTGCTTGATGCGGATGAAGATGAGGAAGAAAAAAAAGAGAACGACACAGCTGACTTCTCGCAGACGACGCGCCGCGCTACCGCCGGGGCAACAGGGCCCTGATCGGCATCAACGTCGGCGTCATCTTCCTGTACATCTCCGTGCACTTCTTCTACAAGTGGATCAACCACCGGCGCGACAAGATCTGGAACTCGTGGACGCCGGCCGAGCGCGAGAACTACGTCAAGACCACCAAGGACGAGGGCAACAAGCGCCTGGACTTCCGCTTCGACTACTGAGCGGCGCGCCACGTGGATGTAGATGCGGATGCGCACCCGTGCACCTCTCCCTGCCTGTTGCCTGCTAGCCGTAGCCCTCCTGTTCCATAGTATGCCGTAGACGTTCGAAATAGACTCTTCCATTCCGGCCCGAGGGCTGCCGCGTCGTTCTCTCTTTTTTTCTGTCTCTCTGTCTCTCTGTCTCTCTGTCTCTCTTCTTGATCTCGGTCCCTTATACAAAGTCTTGCACGCCTCGCCGCCTCGTGGCCTCGTGTGTCTGCGAGAATGTTGTCCCGAAGGGTGTGTGGTGCTCGGCCACCGTTGGCGCGAGACCCGCCAGCTCGGTCCATTGCGCTGGCGCTAGCGGGAGATGTGGGGAAGCACAGCAGGTGCGAGATCCCCCAAGCCGAGACCCCGCTTCGCGCCTGGCTGTCCGTTAGAGAGCTATAATAGCCGTGCAGCGAACGCGATTCAGGCACTGCGCCTTCTGCCGCGACGGGCTTGTGATTCTGAATTCGGGAATTCTGCGCTCGGGACTGTCTCTGCTCTTCTGTCCCCCAATGCCGGCCTGCTAGCCTGACGACGGCTGACAGCGATCTCACAGGCCAGCGAAGAGACCAGACAAGAAGAAAAAAGGGAAGAAGAGAAGAGAGAAAGCCAACAAGAAAAACCCGAGACACGGAAAGGAATACGCACACCCCGGGCACATGTCTCCGCCACAGCTGCTCGTGGGCAAGGTCGCGGCCATCACCGGCGGCCTGACCGGCATCGGACGCGTGCGTCTCCCTCTCCCTTCCCATCTGCTTGCCTTGCTGCTTCTCGGCTGACACACGCCCAGGGCATTGCCCTCGAATACCTCCGCCACGGCGCCAAGGTCGGCGTCAACCACCTGGGCGGCCCGGGCGACGAGCCGCACCTCGCGAGCCTCGCCGAGGAGGCCCGCGCCCTGCTGCCGCCCGCCGACGCCGCCGCCCTCGAGAGCCGGCTGGTGACCTTTGCCGGCGACATCTCCAAGCCCGAGACCGGCCGCCAGTTCGTCGAGCACGTGGTGGCGGCGTTTGGCGGCCGTGACGGCGGCGGCCGGCTGGACGTGTTCGTCAGCAACGCCGGCGTGTGCGAGTTTGCCGAGTTCCTCGACCTGTCGCCGCGCCTCTTCGAGCACACCGTGGCCACCAACCTGTCGGGCGCCTTCTACGCCGTGCAGGCCGCCGGCCGCCAGATGGCCCTGCACCAGGCGCCGCCCGGCGGGTCCATCATCGGCATCAGCTCCATCTCGGCGCTCGTCGGCGGCGGCCACCAGACCCACTACACGCCCACCAAGGCCGGCGTCAAGAGCCTCATGCAGTCGTGCGCCATCGCGCTCGGCGGCTACGGCATCCGCTGCAACTCGCTGCTGCCGGGCACCATCCGCACCCAGCTCAACGACGTCGACCTCGCCGACGACGCCAAGCGCACCTACGTCGAGGGCCGCACGCCGCTGGGCCGCCTGGGCCAGCCGCGTGACCTGGCCGGCCCGGCCGTGTTCCTGGCCAGCGAGGACCTGAGCGGCTTCGTGACCGGCGCCGAGCTGCTGGTGGACGGCGGCCTGTATGTGAATCTGCAATAGGACGATTCTCTCGTCGCTGCGTCGACCCTTCATAGACCCCATAATAAATATCACGTGCCATTTGTCCCCACTTTTCGGCTTGCATGACATCGTACGATTTGGCATGGAAATTTGCCCGCGCACCGTCTGCCCTCTGCGTTTTCCAATCCGAGTAATACCACAACGCATTGGAACGCTCTTCCACGCACCGCCCTGCCCGCCCAGCACACGCCCGATCCTACGATACCAACACTGCACACGCGACCTGCGCGCGCGGCCAAACACATCATGAACACCGTAAGCGACAGACGCTCGTCTCTCTCTCCCGCGGCGGCCGCCCGCTGCGTCCGCCCGGTGCATCTCCCTGCCCTGCAATTTCTGAACAAGCTGGACTGACCTCTGTGCTCTGCTCGCCAGGTACGATCTTTCTGGTATGTCCTCTCTCCCAGCTGCTGCCGGGGTGCCCGCGCCCGCGCTCGCGGCCCTTTGCTGAGCTGAGCTGACCTCTTTCGCAAACAGGCTCGGATGGGGCTCTCTCTGCGCCGGTAAGCCTCTCTCTTTCTTTCCGTCTCTTCCGTCTTCTCTCTCCGATTCCCCCCACTACCCCTTTCGGAGAGCCGTCCGCTGACCGCGTCCCAGCCGGCGGTGCCGCCTACTACTTTGCCAAGCGCAGCATCAACGCCGACCGACAGGCCCGCCTCAGCGAGCAGCGCCGCAAGAAGTCCGTCATTGAGTCGCTCGAGAACCCGGGCAGCGGTCCGAGCGGCCAGAACGGCGGCCCCGCAAGGACCGACGCCGTCGGGTCGCCGAGCCAGGAATCCAGCGCCGACCCGGCGCCCACGCGGCACGCGCCGGCCACCGAGGCGCAGCGCGTGCTGGAGAAGAGCAAATACGAGGCCAGCGTGCCGTTCCGGAGTCCAAAGGGAGACAGGTTCTCGTGAGAGTCGCGCGGAAAGGCGGACCTGATGCGGCGGCGGATGTGGACGACGCCGAGGTCGGGCGGAGAGCAGAATGCCCGCCGACGAGAAGACGGGAAACGCATGGCCGCATAAATTGCACTGGCATGCCGGGCGTCGATCGCCGAAGGCGACACGCAGGAATTGGATTGGAAACCACCTTCTCTACTCTAGAAAGGCAGCCCCGGGGTGACACCCCATCCCTCTTTGCCGCATTTGCAACCGAGCAAACCACTGGAAAACGAGAGGCCGTGCAGTGCTGCCGCGAGGCTGTGAGCGCGGCCTGAAATTGAATATCTTTTGGTGCCTGTGAACAAACTTGTGACCGTGCTTGTGAACGTGCGTGACAGCAGGGACAAATATCGCAAAACATAGCCAACCAGCGTCCTTGTCAGCTCCGCTGCTTGGCCGAGCTCTCCTGGCAGATCGCGCTAAGCCTAGTTTGGCCGCGGACCAGGCTCCACCCAGCTGCTTCAGTGCATCCCAAAAGCTTCACTTTGAGACACTTCTCTCCCACCGCGCTTCTCCGCGTCCCGACAGCGATCCACCTCCACCCGCCGACCCAGAACAATGGCCTCCTCTTCTTCTGCGATTGCAGCAATGACACGCACGCGCGCGTAGGTCTCTACCACTTCCGACGCCCCTGCATAGTCTGCACAGTGTGCACAGTCTGCACAGCCTGCGCAGTTTGCTCGACCTGCGCGATGGCCGCCACGGCCGAGCTGGCCATCGCCAAGGCCGCGCTGTCGGCCGTCCTCCTCCGCCCCGACCCCGAGCCCTGCTCGCGCGACGACATTGACGAGTTCACCGCCTCGCTGGCCCTCGCCGCCACGCGCTGCTCGCCTGCCCACGTCCAGGTTTGACACACACTCTGCGCTCTCACTTCCTCTTGTCCCTCTTGTTCCTCCCTCTTTCTCTCTTCTCCTTTGCCCCTTCTCCTCGCGTCGTCTTCTTCTCGTTTGCTCGAGCTCCAGCTAAGCGGGTTCTGGACGTTGACCGCTTCGGCGTGTCCCCTCTTTTGGTCCTCTCTCCCTCCTCCTTACAGACTTGCAAGCAATGGATGCTGCGCCATGTCGCCCTTTCGCCCGCGCGAACGGCCGCCGTCGGACGCTACCTCGTGGCCCTGGCCAAATCATTCTCCTCGACAGCCTCACTAGAAACACTCCCCGCCGCACGCCGCGACCCAGACAACAGCAAGCCGACGTCGGCGCGCCGCAAGCGACTTCACCTCTTGTACGTCGTCAACGACGTCCTGTTCCACGTTACCTTCCGCGACCACGCCCGCTGCAAGACGTTTGTGGCCAGCCTCGAGCCGAGCGTGGCCCCCCTGGTGGCCAGCGCCACCTCGTTTGCTCGCGCCCCGAAGCAGCTCGCCAAGGTCCGCAGCCTGCTCGATCTGTGGGCCGAGAAGCACTACTTTGCCGACCCGCTGCTGGCACAGCTGCGCGCCGCCGCCGACGAGGGTCCCCGACTCGCAGAGAAGCAGCAGCAGCAGCAACAGCAGAAACACGAACAGGGAAAACAGTACAGTCGTGCCGCCGACGGGGTGGCACGGCTACCGCCGCGAGGCAGGGCCGCACAAGCACAGGCCGCCCAGCCGGCAAGGGAGGCCCCCTTTCTCATACCCACCGCGCACGGCGACCCCTCGACGCCCTGGTACGACCTGCCCGCCGCCAACTGGCTGGCCGTACTCGAGCCCAACTCGACCCGTCCGATGATCCCGGCCTCGCTGAAGCCGCTGCAGATGAACCCCGGGCCCGCTGAGCCGGCACTGGTGGCCCGCGTGCGCGAGCTGCTGGCCGACGTGGAGCGCATCTATGGCGGGCCGCACCGGGAGCACCACGCCGACGGCGAGACGGCGACCCCAGAACCCGACGCGGACGTGGACATTGATGCCCTGGGCGAGCGGGTCGACATCGACGTGTTCAGCGGCGACGTCCTGGGCGGCGACACCTACTACGGCTGGTCGCGGGCGTTTTGTCGAAGAATGAAGGACCGGCGGCGAGGGAAGCCGCTGGACAACGGCCAGGGCCAGGGCCAGGGTCAGGGCCACGCATCAAAATGGGGACGGCCTTCGTCTTCTGGTAGCGCATCGCCGCCCTCGCGTGGTCCTTCTGGCCCATATGGGGCACGACGGCGCAGCCGAGGCCGAAGCCACAGTCGAGACAGCCAGACCGATAACAGCCGCTCGTCGTCGTCACGGCCCGCGTTCAAGAAGCGCCGCGTATCTGGATCGCCGCCCCCACCGCGACGAGATGCGCGGCGAGGCCGGAGCCGCAGCAGGAGCGACGGCAGCCGCAGCCCCAGCCGCAGTCGCCAGCGGGACGCCAGCCGCTCGCGCCTGCGCGTTCCCAGCCACGGGCCATACCGTGGCTCTGAAGGCGCGTCTCGGTCACCGCCGCGCCGCTCTTCACACAACCGCCGCCGCCGCTACTCTCGAGGCTCACGAGATCGGAGTCGCAGTGCAGATCGCCGTTCTCGGTCGTCCTCGCCGTTTTCTCCGTCGCGCGATGGAGGCAGCCGCCACAGCCGTCGCCGCCGACAATCGAGGTCACTGTCGCGGTCTAGATCCAGGTCGCGGTCGAGGTCGCGGTCGCCCCGGCACGCATCGCGCAGCCAGCATGGCCGCTACTCATCATCGCCGTCGAGGGAGGGACGCGCCCGACAGTATGCTCCCGGCGGAGCAACTCCACCCTACCAGCACGCACCAACCCAGCACCACCACCACCAGCCTCGCTTCGGCGGCGGACAGCAGGCCATGCCACCGTATCCGCACATTCCAGGCATGCCCGCTATCCCAGCGATCCCTCCGCCTCCGCTCCCACCCCACCAGCAAGGCGGCGCCCCGGGATTCCCATTTGTCCCGCCGCTGCCGACGTTGCCGCTCTCGCTACCTCCACCGCCGCCAGGCTACCAGGGACCGTGGCCGCCGCCGCCTCCACCCCCGCCTCAGATGATGGCAGGCCCAGGTCAGTCGCCGTGGGCAGGGCATCCCGTCCCGCTTCCTCGTCAAGCGCCGCCCAACAACCAAAATCCGCCTGGCGGTGGATGGGCCGGCGGCTGGCCCCAGGGCAATGCGGCCGCACCGCCCCCGCCACCACAGCAACAGTATCAGCAATATCAACACAATCAGCAGCATCAGCAGCATCAGCAGTATCAGCAGCATCAACAGCATCAACAGCAGAGAAACCCTCCGCCATACGGGTATCCTCCCCAGCAGGATGCGGGAAGAGGGAACGGCGGTTCTTGGAGCGGGTCGCGGAGATGGTGAGACGGAATGCTGATCGAGGATTTTGCCTTGCTTGGCAGGGACACTTGTTGGTACTTCCCTTGCGTCAGTAAGGCTCCTTGTTTGTAACGTGTGTGTAGCGTATATGCAGTCATTTAGGGGACAGAAGCTGGAGAGAATAAGCAACAGAATAGGGACTAAAAGCCCCAAATCAAACATGTTTTTTCCAATGCAAAGTTGATTTCTTCGATCTTTGTTTTAATAATGTAAAAAAATAATGCACCCGACCGAACGCCGTTCTCTGCACCTATGTACTTTTCCCGTCTTTTGTGGTCTGCGTGGCTTGCGTCTTCGTCCAGAACGATAAGACACGCAACTCAGTCGTCCATGCCCAGCCAGCCCTCTTCGTCGTCGTCCTGGCCGTCGTCAAAATGAACAACATCCGCGCTGCGCTCTGCTGCCGTCTTGTCTTGCAGGGCCGGCGGAGCACCTGGTTCGTGCAGCGCCAAGGTTGGCGGCAGCAGCAGCTGCTGCTGCTTCTGTGCCTGCTTCGTCCTGGTTTGGCTGCTGGCCTGGCCGAGCAGGTAGTCCACGGCGTACACATTCTCGTCGGCCAGGCGCCGGATCTCGTCTCGCATGCGCCCGATCGCCCGCGCCACCACGCGCAGCTCGACGTCCAGCTTGCCCCGGTTCGCCGTCAGCCACGCGCCGTGCCGGTCCACCAGCGCCTTGATCCACAGCAGGCAGAACTCGATGTGCGGCGACTGCTCCGTCTGCGCCGCCACGAACCGCAGCAGCCGCGCCACGTACACCGTCGGCACGCCCGCCACCACCAGCGGGATGTCCTGGTACGGCACCTCCAGGAACACGTGCTGCAGCAGCGCCGCCTCGTTGAGCCGGAACGCCATCACCAGCGCCTTGAGGTAGTCGCGCTCGCCGCGCAGCACCGCCAGCGTCGACGCCGGCGTGATCTCCATGCTGAGGTCGAAGGGGTCGAAGGGCAGCGCGCCGTCGAGGCTGTACACCAGCAGGCCCTCGGTCGACGCCGCGCAGAACGCGAGGCCCGTCGGCGAGAACGCCACGCCCGACACGCGCACCTCGGGCGCGCCCCGCCGCGCCGACGGGTCGCCGCCGCGCTTCGACCCGGGCAGCGACCGGTCCAGGCGGTCCTCGCGGTCCGACGCCTCGCCCTGCTCGTCGAGCTCGCCCTGGGGGCCGGCCTCGGTCAGCTGCCGGCTGTTGAGGAACTCCTGCGTGCCGGAGAGCGACAGGTTGACGCTGACGGTGAACTTCTTGAGCAGGACGCCCGTCGCCACGGCGTACAGGCAGATGTACTTGCTGCGGCCGGCCGCCAGCAGACAGCTGCCGTCGGTGCTGTAGCGGATGGTGGCGAAGCTCTTGGTGCCGGCCACGTTGGCGGCGGTGCGGCGGTCCGAGATCTTGCGGCCGCCCGACACGTCGCGCCGGCCGTCGAGGCCCGCCACCTGCTGCGCGTCCGCGATCGACCAGAAGGTCAGCTGGCCGTCGAGCGTAGAGAGCGCGAGCTGCTGCGAGTCCGGGCGGATGGCGATGTCGAGCACGTCGGCCTGCAGCTGCAGCGGCTCGCTGGTCTGGGTGCGGTTGAAGACGGACCAGATGCGGGCGGTGCGGTCCCAGCTGCCGCTGACGAGCACGCTGCCGTCGGGGGCGAACGCGAGCGACGACACGGGGCCCTCGTGGCCCGACAGGCGGTCCAGCAGCTGGCCGGTCTGCACGGACCAGAGGTGGATGTCGAACGAGTCGACGGACCCGGCCGCGACGACCTCGCCGCTGGGGTCGACGGCCATGCACGAGAAGGAGAGGCGCGTGGGCGCCGTGAAGGTGCGGAAGTTGCGGTAGCGGATGAGGTCCCAGGCGCGGACGGAGCCGTCGAGGCTGGCGGTGAACAGGACGTTGCCCTTCTTGGCGAACTCGCAGGCCGTGACGCCGCTGGTGTGCTCGGTGAAGGTGACGATGCAGAAGCCGGACTCGATGTCCCAGACCTTGATGCGGCCGTCGTCGGCCGTGGTGACGATGCGCTGGCCGTCGGGCGCGTACACGAGCGCGTTCATGCTGTCAAAGTGGCCCTGCTGCTTGAGGATGTACGACTCGGACTGCCACTCCCACACGAGCAGCTGGCCCAGCTTGGCGGCGCCAAATGCCAGCCACTCGCCGGAGGCGTTGATGGTGACGTGGTCGATGTCGTTCTGCGAGATGCTGAGCGTGTGGATCATGTTGAAGTCGGGCATCTCGTACAGGCAGAAGACGCCGTTGGAGAAGCCGGCGACCAGCAGGTTCGAGGCCGCGTGGTAGGCCGCGCAGCGCAGGCTCGTGTTGTTCTGCTGGAAGTAGTGGCGCTGGGCGATGCGCCAGCGCAGGTCGGCTCCGCTGCCGTCGGCCTCCTCGTCCTCGTCCTCGTCCGAGCTGCTGTCCTCGCCGTCGCGGCGCGGCGGCTTGCGGTACTGCCACTCGAACAGCGCGCCGTCCTTGCTGACGGTGTAGATCATCTCCTGGTCCCGGGAGAACCAGGCACCGACGACCGCCTGGCGGTGGCCGGACAGGACGGTCGGGGCGAAGCCCTCCTCGCGCGCCAGGTTCCATATCCGCGTGGTCAGGTCCTTGGAGGCGGTGAGGAAGAAGCGCGAGTCGCCGGACCACTCGATGTGCTGGACGGTGTCGAAGTGGCCCGCGTAAGTGCGGTACCGGACAAAGGGCGCAAAGTCCAGCTCGCCGTCGGCGTTCGTGTCCGGGGTCGACGGCACGTGCCAGACCTCGGTCTTGCGGCCGAGCCCGACGGCGAAGAAGCGGCCCGAGGGCGAGAAGGCCAGCGCTGTGCACGCGGTGCGGAAGGAGAAGTGATAGATGACCACCCGCCGCGGCAGGTTGGTCAGAATTGCCTGGCCATCCTCGTCGACGGAGAGGAGGAGGTTGCCGCGGGGGGTGAGGCCGAGGCGGGCGATGTTCTTGCGGTGGGAGAAGGGGAGGGTGTAAGACTTATTACTGCCGGGTGGGGGGAGGGGGGTCAGCACAGAGAAACGAGACGGGCAGTGCGCAGCAGAGCGTCTGGGGCTTCTTACTCGACGAGATTGAAGACGGTCACCCGGTTGCCGACGGGCGAGTAGAGGTGGGTGCCGTCGGGGCTGAAGAGCAGGTTGCCCTGGCAGTAGACGGTCCCCAGCAGGTTGGAGAACTGCGCAGAGGTTAGCTTGACCCAGGCATTGGCAATGGCATGGGGCGGCTGCTCACCTTGAATTCCGTCTTCATCTTCGTGGCCGGCGGGACGCTGGAATCGAGGTTGCTGGCAGCAGACCGCGAGCACGGCGGATGAAAAAAACGTCTCCAAAATTTGTTATCGGCGCTGTTATCGCGATGCTTATCGTCCGTATCTCGAAAATTATAGCGGGCCCGCAAGATAGATAGTCCGGGCCGTGTGGACGATCTGCGCTCGGCACTGAAAAGAAGCGCAATGTCTCAGGCCACAGGACAATTTGTCCGTGGGAATAGAGACAAAGCCGTCCGGACGCGATAATCTGTAAAAGTGTGGGACACTCAATTCACAGGGTCAACTTTCTTTTTGCGCGTCCTTCTTTTCCCTGCGGCTTTCCAGCTGATGTATCTCCACGACGGTACATCGCCGTGGCAGCGTCTCCCTCCCAAGATTAAGTACCCCCGTATCGGGCTAGCCCCGCAGCGTCTCAGTCGGCCGCCGTTGAGCTGTGGCCCAATGCCGAGCAGCAGGAAAAAGGGGGGCGCCCCGCCTAAGAGAGAGAACAAGGCCATCGCAATAAAAATGGAGGAGGAAGGCACTTGGGGACCAACCGGTGGCTCTTGGTGGCTCTTGGTGGCCCCTTCCCCCCCTGGATCAGGTTGGCCCGTGCACCGGACTGGAAATTTGGACACTTTCCCCTGAAGGAAGCAGCGAAGCTTCTCCTTCCCGCCTTTTCTCCCAATGTCAGGGGAAAGGAAACAAAATCTACAGAAACACAAACAAATCATCTTCCGCACTCTATTTTCACCTCTCTGCCTCTCCGCATCACGCTCGCGACCATCCCGTCCAGCCTCGACGATTGCAAGCCCTGCACGTCCCGTCCTCTGCTCCTCTCGCTCCCGCCCCCTTTTGTGACCGGACTTCGACACCGCACATCCGCCACCATGCCTCCCGTTTCCGCTGAGAGCGCCTCGCCGATTGGCATCGCCAATCTGCCAAACCAGCGGCACAAGATTGTCGCCAAGCGAGGAGCCGCCTTTACGATTATGGTGCGTGGAGTCTGTTTTGTGTGATTTGTGTGAATCTATATGTTTGTGCTGTTTGCTGACCGACCCCCTTCCCCCCGTCTGCAGGTCGCCGGCGAGTCTGGCCTGGGCAAGACGACGTTCATCAACACGCTGTTTTCGACGACCATCAAGAACTATGCCGACCACAAGCGCCGCCACCAGAAGCAGGTCGACAAGACCGTGGAGATCGAGATCACCAAGGCCGAGCTGGAGGAGAAGTTCTTCAAGGGTAAGCAGACGATGATGAGTGTGATTTGCAGGCGCGGACAAGAGGAGCGGCGTTGACCTACATTTTGCTCTTCTTTTCCGCATCTTTATTTTTCTCCTTTCCCTCTATGATCGTCCATGTTGCCCCAATTTTTTCAATGAATGCGGCGTCGGCAACCCGTTCTCTCTTTCGTTTCCCCCACTAACACATACAGTCCGCCTGACCGTCATCGACACGCCCGGCTTCGGCGACTACGTCAACAACCGCGACTCGTGGATGCCCATCATCGAGTTCCTCGACGACCAGCACGAGTCGTACATGCTCCAGGAGCAGCAGCCCCGCCGCCAGGACAAGATCGACCTTCGCGTCCACGCTTGCCTGTACTTCATCCGCCCCACCGGCCACACCCTGAAACCCCTCGACATCGAGGTGATGAAGCGGCTCTGCTCGAGAGTCAATCTGATCCCCGTCATTGCCAAGGCCGACACCCTCAGCCCTTCCGACCTGGCTAAGTTCAAGCAGAAGGTGAGTTTTTTCTTTTTTTTCTTCCTTTTTTTATATTACTTCGGACCAATGGTCTTGCCTCGAGGAGGGATGCAACTTTTTACTGACACACTCCTAGATCCGTGCCGTCATCGAGGCCCAGAGCATCAAGATCTACCAGCCGCCGGTTGAGGAAGACGACGAGGCTGCCGCCCAGCACGCGCGCAGCCTGATGGTCGCCATGCCCTTCGCCGTGATCGGCTCCGAGAAGGACGTCAAGACGGGCGACGGCCGCATCGTCAAGGGCCGCCAGTACTCCTGGGGCGTGGCCGAAGTCGAGAACGAGGACCACTGCGACTTTAAGAAGCTCCGGTCCATCCTGATCCGCACGCACATGCTGGATCTCATCCACACGACCGAGGAGCTGCACTACGAGGCCTACCGCGCGCAGCAGATGGAGACCCGCAAGTTCGGCGAGGCCCGTCCGCGCAAGCTCGACAACCCCAAGTTCAAGGAGGAGGAGGAGGCCCTGCGCAAGCGCTTCACCGAGCAGGTCAAGATCGAGGAGCAGCGATTCCGGCAATGGGAGCAGAAGCTGATTGCAGAGCGCGATCGTCTTAACAAGGATCTCGAGCAGACCCATGCCCAGATCAAGCAGCTGGAGGCGGAGCTTGAATCGATGCAGGGCCCTGCCGTGCGCAGCCACGGCCGCCGCTAAGAGACTTGCTTTGCATTTTGTTGCCAGGACACGTGCTGCGACTCGGCTGCCGTGCCTCGGAACTGCGGATCATCGCCATGCGATTTTATTAAACTATTAAGAACGAAACGGAACAAGAAAGAAAAAAAGGAAAACCGAAGGAGCAGATTGCTGGTTTTTTTACGTCTTTATTTTTTTTCCACCCTAGTTTCCTCCCGCCGGAAGCGAGTGAAACAGTGTTTTGGTCTTCTGGGTCTCTTGGGGCCGGCAACAAGGAGAATGGGAGAATGGGAGAATGAATCGAAGACGGGAGAAGCATTGGTCTGCGTTCTCTTTAGTTGCTTTTTTTTTTTATCAAGGCCAAGAAAAGAAAGCGGACTACCCCTTAGCTGTGTTTTTTGTTGCTTTAATTTTCTCTTTTTAAAAACGTCCAAGCTGCTTTTATTTTTTATTTACTCTTTATTTCCCGTTCTTTTTTGCTCGTTTTTGCGACTCTTCCCTTATCCTCCTTTCCGTCCTATTATCTATTCTATCTCTAGTCACGATGTAGCACGGGCTGTCTTTCTTTTGATACCAAATTAATGAGATTGGCTGTCCTTAAATTCATTTATTAAAACCAAAAAAAAAAGAGAGAAGGAACGTAAAAGTGTTCAAAACTAATATAAAATGCTGTAGTTCGCTGAAAACCGCGATTGCTCCAAGTTGGTCCAAAACCAGACACTAAACGTCATAACACCTGATGCGAGCAACAGACGCCTATCCCGCCGCAACATTGAGTTGTAAATGCACGCCCAAGTGGTTGTTTCCCAACGCCGTCTTCCAGAGAATACAATGCTCTCCGCACACACACTCTCACACGGCATCCATGCTCGCGCGCATCGTCAGCTGCTCGTTCTTGTTTCCCAGCTTCGAGATCTGCAAGAAGGCGTCGACGCCGTACCCCTCCAGGCTGTGCAGCTCTAGGCTGCCGGCCCAGTACTCGGCGTACACGCGGCTGAGCGGCAGGCCCATGCCCAGGCGCAGGTTCGGCGGCCGCTGGGACAGCGACGACAGCGAGCTGCCGTGGATGTGGTCGCCGCCGCCGTCGCCCGGCTGGTGGCCGGCAGCCTTGTGGTGCTGGTGCTGGTGGTCGTCGGCGCGCAGCTCCTGCAGCGTGGCGCTCATGCGCGGCACCTTTTGCAGGTTCTCGAGCAGCCGCTGCGAGTGCTTGCCCTTGCTGAAGGACCAGAGGTACGGCAGCATGTCGTGGGGCACGCCGCCGCCCTGGTCGGAGACGCGGATGATGACGTGCTGCTGGGCCTCGCAGAGGGTGATCTCGATGGGCGGCGGCGGCTGCAGCCCGCCCGGCGGCAGCTTCTGGTGCCGCTCGACGACGGCCTGGACGGCGTTGCGCAGCAGCTCGCCGACGATGTACTCGAGGTGGCTCAGGATGTAGGGAAAGGTGGTGTCGAGGTGGCCCGTCAGCTGGATGGCGGGCAGCTGCGCGTCGGGCCCGTAGGCGCTGCGGGCCAGGGCGCACACGGCCTTGGCGCAGCGGTCGATGACGTCGCGGGCCTGGCACTTGAGGAAGACCTCGCCGACGAACTCGTGGCTCTCGGGCAGCTGCGCGCCGGGCGAGTACCAGGAGGCGTTGTAGGTCTCGGTCAGGGCGAGGTGCTGCTCGGCGATGACGCGGCGGGAGATGCGCTGGCACGGGGTCAGCAATGGCAGGACACACGTAGGTTAACTGCCGTCCACGCGCAGGTGTCTGCCGTCGTCCATACGTACCGATCGCAAGATCGTGTTCATGAACTTGTCGAGGTCACGTGCGGGCATGAGCTCGCTGGACTCGAGGATGCCCATGGCCAGCTTGGGGATGACGGGCAGGTGCGCCTGCAAGGTCTGGCCGATAACGTTGCAGAGGACATCGTTGTCGTCGAGCGTCTTGATCTCCTTGACCTTGCGCAGCGTGTCAAAGGCGTTGTAGTAGAGCTCGTAGACGGTGTTGATGTGCGGGTTGGACACCACCGCATAGGGAAGCTGCTGGATGTCGCGGATGCGATGGGCGAGCCTAGGTGTGCGCGTCAGCGCCAGGAAGCCCTAGATAAGGCGCAAAGTAAGCAAACGCACCTCGTCGGCAGCTCTGTTCGCACGTAGTTGGCCGAGCTGATCAGCCGCGCTTCGGTCAGGGACCGGCCAAAGACCATAAGCTGCCGCAGGCTGATGGGGCGGGCTTCTTTGGCGACCCAGCTGGTCTGCGTTAGCTGTACGCCGTGCTAGGCAAGGAGATGAGAGGAGGTGCATCGTGAAACGCACTCGTCAAGAACCGATATGGGTCGCCATCGCGGGTTGTGGGATGGCGCCTGTCGCTGCGCCTGCGATGCCGATGCAACAGTCCGTCGTGCGAGGTCTCTCGACGGCGGCAGGCAGCACAGGGGGCCGCCGAGGATGCTGGGTGGGCGGCCAGGGAATCTCAGCCGGACGGTCTGGCTGGCCATCCGTCGTGTGGGCAGGGCCATGCAGATCGGGCCATGCGGCAGGACGGAGGAGGGCGACGAAGAGAGGTGAGGCGGGCGGGACGAGCACGATTTGTGAATTGGTCAATGGCAATTTACCAGCAGGAGTAAAAAGCGTCTGTCTTGAGAACGTTGAAGGATTGGCACCGGCGACGCAGTCGAGTCATTCTGATCACCACATGCACATGTGAGGCGATAGGCGAGAGCTCTCTATGCTGCAGAGCTGCCGCATGTGAATGACTCTTAGATAGACTTTTTTAGCGCATTTGCCGCTTGGCCTCTACCCCACATAGCCCGCATTGTTACATAAGATGCACGCTGCAGCCTCCCTACTGCGTACCTACGAGTACGAGTTCGTACGATACATTGCTAAGGATCAGTTTCCCTTCTTGGTCTCACAAAGAGGCCGGCGCAGTCACGTGCACAAGACAGGTGCGTTTGCAGCACGCCAGTCGAGTCCGCAGACAGGAGAACTGCAGCTGTGCTGCGACGCGTGCAGGCCACCGGAGCGATAGGACACCAGCGCGGCAGAACAGCCCGTCGGGCAGCCTCGTCACCCATTCCGGCCAAGCGCAGAGCTCCGCCCCCTTTCGCGAGCGAGGAATCAGACGAGCACGCGCTGCGAGCGCGGGGACGGCAGAATGGCGGTCTGCCTGTGCACAGCCATTGTGTGCCGTGGTGAAGATGCGAAGATAGAAGATGCGAGGATGCGAGATACCAAATGCGAAGTGTGAAGTTTAAAGTGCAAAGTGTGAAGTTTGAAGTGCAAAGTGCAGAGCGCCAAGATTGGAGATGCGTCAAACCAGCATCACCTCAGCTGTCAGGCAGACGGACAGTTACGCCCGCTTAAAACGTCATGGCGGGGCTGCCGTGGCGGACAGCAGGGAAAACAGAGGCGAACATGGGGAAGGTGCGGTGGTCAGTGGGCAGGAACAGATTTTCGCAGTAGCTCAGGAAGGAAAGAAGGAAAGAAGGCAACAAACTGCCCGCCCTACGGCTGCCCGCCCTACGCCTCACTAGCTAGCTGTTAGCCGCTACTTGCATTTACATGGAAATGTCCGCCCGCAGAGCGTACCCCCCCATCGGCCGCCCCTCCGCACCGGGCAGCTCTGCTCGGAACGCCAGGCGACTGTCGAGCACAGCCTTTGCCTCGCCCGTCCTCGCCACATTGCCCGCGCTGCTCTGGTCATGACTTTTCCCACCTCGATCAGCTTTTGTAATCCGCCATTCCGCCTTTCTGCCTCTCTCGACGCGTCACTGTGCCGGCAGCAAGTAATAACACGAATAAGCAATACGCACATTCGACCGTCGCTGCCTTCCTTCCGCTGCAGGCATACAGCCCCAATACCCAGGAAAATTCCGAGCTAGGACTGCTGCACGTTGCGCAGGAAAGAGCCTGCGGAGCATTTTCTTTGGTCACCGAAACGGCCCACGATCCACGCCTGCCTACCAAATTTTCGTGCTGGACCCATCCGCATCGTGCCTTCCCTCGCATCGACCTTCTCGCGTCTCGGCGTCGCTCTCATTGCCGGCTCTCTTGTTCTCCTTGTTCTCCTTGTTGTATTGTTCGGCTGAGACACGCATATACACAGCGAGTGGCACAAGCATTTTGTTGTTTTCTTTCTTTTTTTTCCCTTTCTTCTTTTGTTTCTCTTCTCTCTTTTTTCTCTCCCTCCCCCTCTTTCCTTTTTCGCCTCCGCCCGCCTCGTGCTTTCCCACCGCTGCCGCCTCTCCGCCCTCCGTGCCTGCCGCTTCTGGACTGCACGTCGCGTCGTCGCTGCTCCTTCCCTCGCTCGCCATCGCCGGCGCAGAGGCTCCTTCCTCCAACCGTCCTCCGCACCGCAGAGCAGACCCGCCCGAGCCAACAACCATGGTGAGTGGCAGCCGCTTTCCCGTCCCCGCCGTTGCCAGAGCATCGACAGCACACATCGACGGCACGCATCCCTCGCTGTGTCCCGTTTCCCCCCCCCCCCCCCCCCCCCTCCCTAAAACGCCCCCATCACGGCTGCTCCTCTTTGTCCCTCTGCCCCTGATGCGAGGCGCCTTCGGTTTCTTTCTCTCCCCCCGACCCATTGGCCGCTGCTGTGCCTCCCACCTGCCCCGTCCCAGCTGTCGAGCTCCTTCCGGCAATCTCGCCGGTGCCTCGCCTTGGCAACGGCTTCATCTCCTCGCCAGCCGAGCTTCCTCTCCTCCTGTCGTCCCCAATCTCCAGCAGTGCTCGCCCATTTCCCATCTCCCGTCATATCTTTTGCCACGTCGTCTTGAACTGCTTCTTCCTCTTCACCTCGCTCCCTCTCATCTTGATCCCGATGGCTAACCTCGTCCTCCGCCGTCCGTCGCTACAGGATCTCAACCCCGATGCCGACGTTCCCTATCCCATGGACACCGACGATGTCCCCCCTGCCGAGCAGGCCAATGGTGCCATCGACCTAGACATGGCCACCGACACAATTCCGGACGCCCCGCCCGCCAACCCGGACCCAGAATCGGACCAGCCCCTCGCCACTGACTGTACGTCGCCGTGTCCCCCTCTGCCTCGACAATTCACCCCGTCATGCGGAGCGTGTGTCGCCGTGCGCCGGCCGTGGCTTGAAACGTTGTAATGCTGACTGTGCTGGCGTCTAGTCGAGGCCATGAAAGAGCTGGTGCTCACCCCGCTTGTCGAGGAGCCCCCCATCCTGGACGACGTCGTCGACACCTGGACCGTGGAACAGTGGCGGTCGCTTCGGAAGAAGGAACACGGCCCCATCTTCCAAGCCGGCGGGTACCCGTGGTATGCAACGAGAGAAGACCAACCCTGGCGTGCAATCTCCCTTCGACGTACAGAGCTGACATGTCTCCCCGTTTTCTTTCCACAGGCGTATTTTGCTGTTTCCATACGGTAACAATGTGGATCACTGCTCGGTTTACCTAGAACACGGCTTCGATGCCAGCGAGATCCCCGACGACTGGGTGTGCTGCGTCCAGTTCTCGCTCGTTGTCTGGAATCCAAACGACCCGGCCATCTACGCCACCCACACGGCCCATCACCGTTTCACGAAAGAGGAGGGCGACTGGGGCTTCACGCGCTTTGTCGAGCTCCGGAAGATGCTGCACAAGTGGGAGGACCGGTCGCGGCCCATGGTCGAGAACGACTCGGTCAACATCACCGCCTACGTCCGCGTCGTCGAGGACGAGACCGGCGCCCTGTGGCATAGCTTCATCAACTACAACTCGAAGAAGGAGACGGGCTATGTCGGACTGAAGAACCAGGGTGCCACGTGCTATCTCAACTCTCTCCTGCAGTCTCTGTACTTTACCAACGCCTTCCGAAAGGTGAGTTTCCCCTGTCGCGTCCTCCGGGCCATTGCGTCGCCCATCTTCGCTGCTAGCACTGGGCCCAGTACTGACCAATGCTCTAGGCCATCTACGAAATCCCCACCGAGTCCGAGGAGAATCTCACCAACAGCGCATATACCCTCCAGCGGCTCTTCTATCAGCTCCAGACCTCAAACACCGACGTCAGCACCAACGAGCTCACAAAATCGTTCGGCTGGGAGTCAAGGCACATCTACGTCCAGCAGGACGTGCAGGAGCTGTGTCGCAAGCTCATGGAGCGCATGGAGGTGAAGATGAAGGGAACGGCCGCCGAGAACTACCTGTCCAAGATCTTCAGCGGCAAAGTCAAGACCTACATCTCGTGCATCAACGTCGAGTACGAGTCAAGCCGCATCGAGGACTTCTGGGACATTCAGCTGAACGTCACCGGCAACAAGGATCTCCAGGCCAGCTTCGAGGACTACATCAACGTGGAGAGGATGGACGGCGACAACAAGTACTTTGCAGGCGACAAGTACCAGCTGCAAGATGCGAACAAGGGCGTCATCTTTCAGAGTTTCCCCGACGTTCTCCACCTGCAGCTGAAGCGCTTCCTCTACGACTACTACAAGGACGCCCCGACCAAGGTCAACGATCGCCACGAGTTCCCCGAATTCATCGATCTCTCGCCGTACCTCTCTGAGGACGCAGACCGTTCCGAGTCCTGGACGTACCAGCTTCACGGCGTCCTCGTCCACAGCGGAGATCTCGATGCAGGCCACTACTACGCTTTCCTGAAGCCGAACAAGGACGGCTGGTTTTATCGATACGACGATGAGAAGGTCACCAAGGCCACGAAGCGCGAGGTGCTGGAAGAGAACTACGGCGGCGCGTACCCCCCACTCCAGAATCCCTACCTGCGGTCCGGAACGACCAAGAAGATGCCCATCATGCGCCCCAACAGCGCATACATGCTGGTCTACATCCGCCAGTCCCGCGTAGACAAGATTCTGACGCCCGTCGCGGAGACTGACATCCCCACGCACATCCGTATGTGATCCCTGCACTTTTTTCAGTTTTTTTTTGTTTTTGTTATACGCCATTGTCGCAGCTAACACAGATACAGACTCTCGCTTTTTGGATGAGGCCGCTGCCAAGGAGGCAAGACGGAAGGAGCGCGACGAGCAGCACCTGTACATTGGCATGAAAGTGATCACCAACGATACCTTCCAGCAGCACACGGGTTTTGATCTCACCAACTTCGATGCCCAGCCCGATTCAGACCCAGCCGCGCCGCGCGTCTACAGGATATTGCGCACAGCAACCGTCCAGGAGGCCATTGCGACCATCGCCGAAGACATGTCCGAAGATCCAAAGAAAGTGCGCCTTTGGCTTATGGTAAACCGCCAGAACAAGACAATTCGCCCTGACCAGCCCATCATGGACATCAACCTGACCGTGGAAGAGACATACACGCGCATTTCGTCGCACAGAGACAATATGTTGCGCGTCTGGGCCGAGGTTGCGGAGGAAGCTGGTCCAGACGGCGATGCTATCTGGCCCACATTCCAGAGCCAGCCCAACGGCCAGGTTGTGAGAAACGACCTGATTGTTCTGTTCCTCAAGTACTTTGACGTCGAGAACCAGGTCATCAACGGCGTTGGCCACGTGTACCTCAGCAAGGAGAAGAAGGTCGAGGAGCTTTTCCCTGTGATCATGAAGCTGATGGGTTGGGGCGACAAGCTGCCCGACAGCGAGAAGCTGCTGCTGTGGGAAGAAATCAAGCCCAACATGATCGAGGCTCTCAAATCTAAGCAATCGCTGAAAGCTGCCGAGCTGCAGGACGGTGACGTCATCTGTTTCCAGCGGTTCTCGGAGCGCAAGCTGACGGAGCGGTCCTTCTTGGACAGGAAGTCGACCAGCGAGAGGTCGTCGTCTGACAAGGCTGGCGCCAAGAAGTGGGACTGGTTCACGGACGCGAAGGGGTACTATGAGTTCCTCCTCAACAAGAGACAGATCCAGTTCATGCCGCATCCGACGCGCTGCAACGCCGACGAGCACCCCGCGTTTGACATGGTGCTCAACATCCGCCTCACATACGACCAGCTGTCCGAGCGCGTCGGCAACCAGCTGCAAGTGGATCCCACGCACCTGCGCTTCTACACCGTCAACAACAACTCTGGCAGTCCCAGAACCGTCGTCAAGCGCAGCGTGGCCCAGAATCTGAACACGATTCTGAGCCCGCAAGGCTATGCAACACTGGGCACGTCGCAGAAGACAGATGCTCTCTATTTCGAGGTCTTGGAGATGAGCTTGGCCGAGCTGGAGACGAAGAAGGGCATTAGATTGGTCCTCCTGAGTGACGGCATAACCAAGGACGTGAGTTTTTCTTTTTTTTTCTTGCTCTCCCTACGAACTGGTTTCTCTTTCAGAATACTAACGAACGTACCAACTCCAGGAATCGTACGATGTCTTCGTGAGCAAGAACAGCAACACAGAGGACTTGATCCAGGCCCTGGTCCGCAAGGCCAAGATTCCGGACGAGGCAGAAGGCGGCAAGATGCGCATATACGAGACCAGCGGGCTAAAATTCTCGCGCGTGCTGCAGCGCGACTACCCAGTACTCAGCCTCAACGACTATTCGCAGCTGATTGCGGAGCGGATTCCACCCGAGGAGCTAGACGTCGAGGACCCGCAGACGATCCAAGTGTTCCATTTCCACAACGACTCGAGCAAGGCCCACGGAATCCCCTTCCGGTTCCTGCTCAAAGAGGTATGCGACGGGAATACGCAGAGTCCTACAACTTGTCAAAAGCTAACACACGACCAAGGGCGAGCCGTTCTCGGAGACCAAGAAGCGGCTAGAGGCGCGAACCGGCTACAAGGGCAAGAGCTTTGAGAAGATCAAGTTTGCCCTCGTGCGGCGCATGCCCTACTCCAAGCCACAGTATCTTGAAGATGGTGAGTTGCTTTCTTTTCATCCTTTTTTTTGTTTTGTCGTTTTTGCGCCTTTCGTTCGCCGCTTTTTGCTAACCACCGCAGACGAAATTCTCTGGGATCTCACGAGCCAAGAAGACGACTTTCTGGGCCTGGACCACGTTGATAGGACAAGAGGTCTGCGTAACGGCATCGAAGACTTGTTTCTTCACTAGACGGGGAAAGGCTGGATGGAGCAATAAGGGGGGGAGACCAGGGTGCAAGAGGGCAAAGGTGCAAGAGGCGCGAAGCAATGGGCTCACAGGGGTATAAAAAGGGGCAGTTTGTTAGAGTATCATACCAGTAAACCTTTCTTGTTTTGTTTTTCTTTGTTAAAGATTCAGTATTATATGAATTCTTGGCGTTTTTTCCATGTCTCGTTTTTGCCTTGCCTTTTCATCCTAGGACGTAATCGGGGTTTCATGCAGCTGATGGTGTTCAGCCAATAAAAGCGGTGAGAAGCGGCAGAACGATTTGGAGGCGATAAGAAACTTTTTTTTTAGCGGCACCGTCGCGCAAGCCCGGGAGGGTGGACCACACGAGCGGACGAAATTTACTAGGAGGGGTTCCGTGTGGCCGACACTCACGTTTGCTTGCGACGACAACGAGGCTCCGGCGCATTCACTCGCTCTCTTTTCCTCCTCCCCTTCCCCCTTCTTTGCGACTCTCTTGTTTCTTTCTCTCTCTCAGCTTCTCCTCTCCCGTATAACACTTCTTCTTTTCGTTTCTTCTCGCTTGTTTTCTCTTCACACCCAGCCCAGCAATGAACTTCCCAGGGAACGGCGGCCTGTCTGGCCCTGGCGGTGGACGGTCCGGCGTCGACCCGAACGACCCGAACATGAAGAGGGTGAGTGGGACCCCACCATGGACGTTTTGAATCTTGTATCGGTCGGCAGGAAACTACGAATGCTAACAGACCCGGCGGGGAAACAGATGCAAAACCTGATGGAGTCGTGCTTTGCCAAGACGGCAATGTCGGGCGTGGCCGGCTTCGGCCTGGGTGGTATTTTCGGCCTGTTCATGGCGTCGGTATGTTTGCGCAGCAATCTGGACCTGTTATTCGGTCGCGCTTCCATGTGTCTATGCTGACTCCTTTTCCTACGTCCTAGATGGCCTACGACACACCTTTCCATACACCGACGCCGACACCAGCAGCAGCCGGCGCCGCAGGCGCAACAGCAGGGACGGTAGGAGCAGGGACGGCAGCAACAACGGCAGCGACAGCAGCAGCGGGCACTGCCGGAAAGACAGCCATCGGCGCCGGCGTAGCGGCCCCCACCACGGTGACCGCGGCCGCCACGAACGCCGCCACCGCCTCCACAGTCGCCTCGACGACGGCAGCAACGACAGCAGCAGCAGCAGCAGCAGCAGCACCAAAACCCACCACAATCGCGACGTCCTCCTTCTCCGTCGCGCCGCGGCCGCCCATCGTGGGCGCCGGCACGGTCACCGCCTCGGCGGTCCTCAACCCCACCTTCGCCGCGGCGTCCGCGTCCGTGCCCCTGCGCCAGCAGCTGGCCCACGGGTTCCGCGACATGGGCAGCCGCAGCTACTCGACGGCCAAGAACTTCGGCACGGTGGGCGCGCTGTTCGCGGGCATCGAGTGCGGCATCGAGGGCCTGCGGGCCAAGAACGACATGGCCAACGGCGTGGCGGCGGGGTGCCTGACGGGGGCGATCCTGGCGCGCAACGCGGGCCCGCAGGCGGCGGCCATCGGGTGCGCGGGCTTCGCGGCGTTCTCGGCGGCGATCGACGCGTACCTGCGGATGCCGCCCAAGGACGACTAGGCGTGGGGGCGTCCTTTGTTTCTGTCGTTTTTTTTGGCTCATTTTATCGGTAGACGGCGTTGGTTCTTTTTTTTGGCATAGACACGACGGGAACAGGCACTCTCTTCTCTTTTTGGGGGGGACACCAAAGAAACAAAATGAAAGAGGGGGATCAAGATATGTGATGACAATGTGGGTTTTTGACCGGGTTGGTGTTTTCCGTGTTTGGCCCTCTTTCTACAGTTTTGCTTTCTTCTTCTCGTCTCCCCGCTGCATGGCCGGCGTACATGTATAGTGTCTTCCATTCTTTGTATCTTCCTTGTTAACATTATCATCTCTATGGGGGTAGTCCCTTTGGTAGGGTTTAGAATAGAAGACTAGCTCTTTACGCAAAAACGTGATCCAAACGACACGAAGCAAAAACCAATAGACCAACGCTTCTTTTGAAATACAGAAACTCGTAAAAGACGCCAAAACAAAATATACAAGAAAAAACCCCAAAGCCTCCTTGTTCCGCTGTATCAACGCAAAAAAATTAAAAGGGCAAAAAAAGACAAAAACAATCAGTGCGAACAACACTCTCTACCCTCACGCCGCCTGGTAGATCTTGAAGGACCCAAACTCCCAGTACGCGTTCTCAAACGCCGTCGGGTTGTTCGCCACGTAGTCGGTGCAGTTCGTCGGCGACGTGCCGCCGATGCACGTGTGGCTGCCCACGCAGTTCTTCGGGCAGGTCGACGTCGTGTACGTGGCCTCGCCCAGCGACCCGCACAGGTCGATGTTGGCGATGATGCTGGCGTTGGTGAAGTGGCTGGCGATGTTGCACTTGGTGTTGGGGAAGTCGGCGAGCGCGGTGCCCCACGTGCTGGGGTCGGGGTTGCCCGCGGTGATGTCGGCGGGGATCGACCCGGACGTGAACTCCCACATGCGGATGCCGGCGTCGCGCCACTCGACGGCCATGGTGCCGCCGCCGTCGGAGTTGTACGTGGTGCCGTACGTGGACTTGCTGCCGTCGACGCCGCAGCCCGCGTTGGAGTTGGTGCTGTTGAGGCAGTCGCCCTGCTCGGCCGTGCCGGTCATGAGGCGCTTGACGGACGCCATCGTGCAGTCCTTGGTGGTGTGGAGGGTCATCATGTTGCCGGTGCTGGCCAGGTTGGACGCCTCCATGATGTCAATCTCGCCGTTGGTCGGCCAGTTGTCGGGGCTGGGGCGTCTTGTCAGTATAGAGCAGACAGGACCAGGGCAGCAACGCTGGAACTGAGACAAAAACTTACTCGGTGAGCCACAGAGCCGGCCACGTGCCGCAGCCGTAGGGCGTGTGCTTGACCTCGAAGATGAAGAGGCCGCTGTCGTACTGGACCTTGGACTCCAGGCGGACCGAGAAGCGTCCGGTCGAAGCATCGGGGTCCGAGGTGTTGCCGACGGACGTGTCGACGCGGAGGACGGCAGAGGAGTTCGAGGCGGACGTCAGGTTCTAGCCGCGTTAGAGAGAGTGCTATAGCAGCTGGTACATCCAACTGATGTCGGCCGGGGTGGCATTCTTACCAGCGACGTGGCGTACGTCTTGTCCACATAGTGGACGAATCCAGAGGCTGCGAGGGTCAGCATGCAGTATGCAAGTGGCATGGGAGGGGCCAGAACTAGAACATACCTGGGTCGTAGCCGGTGAAATAGTCGAAGTTGTCAAAGAAGGTCTCGCCCGAATCTAGACGCACGGTCAGCATCATCGAGGGAGACGTCGTTTGCAGGCCGTCTACCCACATGTGTCCTTCAGCGTGTAGTTCAGCTGGCTGTAGTCGGGATACCGGTTGGCCTCGGCAGCGTTGCGCGACACGACGACCGAGACGGGCACGACGATGGCGATGACGATACCCACGCCTACGACCACGAGGGCCCAGGTCTTCTTGGACCAGTGCGCGGGATTCCACCACGGCCCGGTGGACAGTTCGTAGTAGCGGCGACCCATTGTGGGGGGTAGTATGGAAAGAGGATGTGAGAAAACGACGGTAGGGAACGACGAAGATTTGTGGAAGAGACGAGAAAAAAGAGAGAAATTGGTGGGAAGGAAAAGAGAGACGATGGAGAAAAGCGAGAGTGAGAAGAGAGGACGAAGATGGAGAAGCGAGCGACGACGGCTTCGAAACGAAAGGCGAAAGTTAAAATAAGAGAAAGTCTAGACTCCAGTCGGCATGATCCGCAGGAAAAGAAGAGACGAGAGCCAAAAAAAAAAAAGAGAGGAGGTCGAAATGAGGGCCGCGCAGAACAAGTCGAGAGGACGCGCAGTCGCCCGGTTTTCTGATAATGGAGATGCACAGCAGAACAAGAGGGCGGCCACCGAGAGGTGTGCGCTGTGGGGCGAGCCAGGGACGAGCAGCGCCTCAGAAGAGAATTAAAAAATTAGAATAAAAAATTCAGAGGCAGACTAACTAACAAAAGGAAAAAGAAAAGAAGAAAAAGAGAGGAAAAGGGAAAAGAGAAGGGCCCTTCCTTCCCGTTCGAAGTGAATACGCAATGCAGTGGGGCCCAGGCCAGACGGGGGAAAGAGGGCCTCGTCTGCCACCTCCAAAAGGCTGCGTAGGTTGCCGCCCAAAGAGGAAAGGGGGAGAATCACCCCAAAATAGAGACTGGTCGATGTTCGTAAACAAAGGGCAGGGGCGACGCAGCGATACGAGGCCCGGCCCACGTTTCGAGAGAAAAGGGGAAGGTGCGGTGGCATTTTTGGGGGGCCCAGGGGCAGAAAGCTTGGCTCGCGTGGTGGCGCGGTGACGGGTGTTGGCAGGGACCACGCCATGGGAGGAAAATCGCCCCGGCTTACACGCAGACTTTCTGTTTTAGGCGATTTGAGTATATAAGAGGCACGTTCAGCCAGGGACTTTACTGAGCAGAAACACGAGTACTTGCGGAGTAATACGCACTCTGGTCAACCTGGTTTGCTCCCTTGATCGCTCTTTCTGCGCCGGCTGCAGATCTGCAGGTCGCCCCTGCCTATCTGACGCGCGCAGTGTCGCTCGTTGTCTGAACCCTCCCTTTGCTCTTTCCTGGTGTGCAGCTCGCGCCAAGAAGGGGGGTGGAAGGTGCGATATCTTATCTCGCCCTCCCACACCATCCGCACCTTCCGTGCCTTCCGCAGCTGTCCATCGAAGGATTCCAAAGGGAAAGTCGGGAAAGACTCGTTTTTGAAATCTGTGATAAAAGAGCATCTTCAAAACTCACCTAGACGATAATAAAGTAATTTTAAACTTCCAGGTGTTGGTGCTGGTTAATAAACTGATATTAGAATGTCGTGGTGATTATTCTATTGAAAAAAAGAAAAAGAAAACCCGTGTTGCCGCTGCGTGGATGAATTTTGAAGAAGAGATATTTATTTTCGTCAAAATGTCAAATTGAGCGGCATTTTTTTGGTATCGTCCCCCATTGCGAGATAATGGACAGCCCAGATAGACTCTCGCGCTCACTACGGAGTAGACCTTTGTCTGTCTTCTTCCAGCGCGAGCCGGTTGTGCCGGCACTTCTCCCTTTAGGGGAACTCGCCCGTATCACGGCCCTGCCAGAGCAGCAAGCGTGATGCGTCGCTGCAACGCTGCGAAAGGTTTAATGGAACTTTATTTTTCCTCATACGCTTTCATTGTTTCTTCATTGTTTCTTTCGCTTCTTCTCTTGGCGCTCTGTGTCTCCTCGTCTCCTCTCGACGTTCTACGCAGCGCTGCACTCGCCCTCCATTCTCGGGTAGAACGGCAGCCGGGGGCCACTGAAAAAGGTTATTTTCCTTCCCCAGAGCCAGAGCGCGAGAGGATCCCAACAGGCCGCGGTGAGGCCATTTACGGGTCTCAACGACGAATGCAACCCTGGCATCCCGATGGACCGGCTCACCCTCGCACAGCAATCCGTTCTGGGACAGAGGAGAGTCGACCCAACAGTGATTCCTGCCACCCGCGGGAGAGGCACAAGCTCAAGCATAGGAACTTGACAGAATTTGTCCGAGATGCGACGCCGCACAACACCGTCCGTGCTCTTGCTCTTCCCCTGTCGAGATGTGGTACAAGTACTCCGTACAGTTGCATGACAGGGGGGACAGGACGCCACGATCGTAGACGACCCCGATGGCTGCGGCCGCTGGTAATTTCAGAGCATGGCTGAGCAGAGGAGTTGAACCGCCGAGCAGGGGAGTCTACAGAGTATTATTACACTACACAAATGCTCTAATGATCATCCGGCCTTGGCTCTGTCTCCTTTTCGTATTTACCCTCACGTACCTGGAGCCAATCTGGCTAGATAACCTCTGGTGCTGTGCCGCACAACTAAGCGGCAGACAGCTCGTGAATGCTGTGCATGAGCCAACAGTCACTCTCCTGTTCAGGCACAATGGGCATATACAGTATTTTGTACAATTCTGCCGAAATGATAATAACTAGAAGACAGCTGGACCCTAGTTGCGGGCCATGACAAAGAGAAAAGACGGCAGATCAAACGCAAAATATGAAAATTACGCAAGAAAACAGTCGTACGCCGTTTGCCCAAACAATGCTTTGTCCAACCAGTTTGCTCGCACCTCCCATGCACCCTCTCCCGCTCAGTCGTCGTCCTCCTCCACCCGCGCCCGTTTGGACTGCCGCGACGGCGACCCGCCGTCCGCCTGCAGCCCGTACCCGCGCTTGCTCGCCCCGGCGGAGCTGCTCTGCCCCACCTTGTCCAGGAACTCGTCCACGTTGAACGGGTCGGCTCCACCGGCACTAGGACCGCCGCTGCCGCTGCCCACCGCGAGGCCCGTCGTCTCCTTTTCGAACTGCACCGGGCCCTCCCGCGCCTCCACGTCCCGCGCCCCCTTGAACGTGCCCCGCCCCAGCGCCTCGCCGAACCGGCTGGTCTTCTGGATCTTGGCCATCTCGGCGTCGCCCGCCGCCGGGTCGTCGTCGCCGTCGTCGTAGTCCCCGTTCCCGCCGGCGCCGCCGCGCGACCGGTAGATGCTGCTAATCGCGTCCTGCGCCGCGAACAGCGGCTTGTCGTAGGGGTTGTCCTCGTTGATGCCGCTGTCGAAGCCGCTCGTCTGGTTGAAGAGCCGCGAGTCGTACATGCCCTCGGTCGACGCCGTCGGCTTGGCCAGCCCCAGCGCGATCTTCTCCGAGATGTCGCGGTTCTGCTCGCGCGCCAGCACCTGCATGCGCCGCTCCGCGCCCATCCGCGACTGCCGCAGCTTGCGCTCCTCCTCGCGCCGCTTCTCGCGCCGCGCCTCCTCGCGCTCGCGCACCGCGCGGTCCTCGCCGTCTGAGCCCGAGTCCGAGCCCGAGTCGGACCGCGACCGCGACCGCGATCGGCTGTCGTAGCTGCTGCCCGACGACCGCGACCCGGACCGCGACCGCGAGTCCTCGCGCCGCCGGCCCTGTCGCCGCGACGAAGAGCCTGCCACCGCGTCGGCCCGCTCGGCGCGCGCCTGCTGGGCCAGCTGCCGCAGGTGCTCCTCCTTCTGTAGCTTCTCCTTCTCGGCCAGCCGCTGCTGCATCTGCGCGCGCTGGCGCACCTCCTCGCGCGCGTGCCGGTCGGCCATGAAGAGCGCCTCCGAGAACTGCGCAAACTTGTCGTTGATCGTCACGTCCTCGAGGCCCTTGCCGGCCGCCGCCAACCGCTTGTCCAGGGGCACCGTGTAGCCCTTGGGGTTCTTCCAGTTTGAGATGGGCGCTGGAAAAGACGGGAAAAGCATTAGCAAAAGAATCAGAGGGCATATAGCAGCCAATTTTGTAGCGTAGACTTCAGACTTACGTGGGATTTTCCATGCTTCCTGGTCCGCCGCCGTCAGCTTGCGCGGCGGACTGTGCATGACTGGTGGTGGGGGACTCGGGGCTAGAAAACGGAGAGTTAGCAAGCAGAAAAAAATGGGTTGTGAGACTCGACTCTTCCAAGATCAAACTTACGTCCGCGGGGGATCTTCTTGTGCTTGAACTTGGGCGGTTCCATGGGATCCTGATTTGGTTAGTAAAGAGACGAAGAGAAGAAAAGAAAAAGAAAAGGAAGGAAAAGTGAAAAAACGCACCCGCTGCCGCTCGACAATCTTCATCACGCGGTCCGCCTTCTGGCCGCCGTCGCCCATCTGCGACGCCGGCGTGTACCGCACGTACGTCGCCTCGCTGCGCTGCACGCCCATGTGCGCCACCATCTTGGGCTTCTGCGCCGCCACCGCGCCGCTCACCAGCAGCGCCAGCGCGTTCTTGGTGCGCTCCGTCGTCGCCGCCACCGCCTCCTGGTCCGGCCGGTCCAGGTCGAGGTCGCCCGCCTCGGCGCGCTGCCGCAGCGGGATCAGGTCCTTGAAGGACGTGTGGATGACGCGGCCCTCCGTGTGGCCCAGCCGCGCGATCGCGTCGTACTTCACCTTGCCCTCGCCGTCCACCTGCACGGCCAGCGCGTTGCTCTTGCCGGTCGACGACGACCCGCCGGGTTTCCCCATGTCGAGGGGGTACTGCGCAAAGGGGATCTCGGGAAACGCGCCGCCGTCACCAAAGTCCTCGGCCGTCCGCGGCCGCCATCCCTGTCGTCGGCCATAGGGAGGTGGTCCGGCTCTCTGAGAAAAAAAGTCAGTCGTCTCTTGTCGCAAGGTTGGGCTCCCTGTCTTCTGCCTTCCACTACTGCAACCCACCTTGACAACCACCTGCGTCTCGTCCAGCTCGCTCGCGCTGATAATCCGCGGCCCGCGCTGCGCCGCCCGCGCCGGCGCCTCCTCGTCCTCGCCCGTGTACTTGGGCTTCGGCAGCGCCCGCGCCAGCGACGACGCAATCGACGCCATCGGGCTTGCTGCGGGTGGTGATAGATGTGGTGGCGATGCCGCGCGCTCGATTCTATTCAATCTCTCCCCTCACTCGTGTCGCGTGCAGTATATCGTCGGATGTATCTCCACCGTTCCGTAAGAATCGATCGTGGATGGTGCCGGCTGCCGCGGTGTGGTTCGTCGCCGAGGATGAAGTCGTGGGTGGCGGTTCGAGTTGAAAAGACGTCGATGGTGTCTGCAAGGCAAGAGCAAAGTTCACGCGGTTGCGAGATTGGTATTTTTTGTGGGTCTAGCCTTTCAGACATGTGCGATAAATATCACACACTGTATCACATACTGTATTAATACTAGCATGGTAGTGCTAGAAAGAGTGGAAGCTCTTTACACAGCAGAACTGCTCTTGTTCCCGAAACTTTATGTCTTTCATAGCAGCAGTATTACGGAGTACGCTCTTATAACAATTACGGACCGTCGTCACGCAAAGATTGCTGAGAAGGAAACATCTTCACGTTTGCTGAAGTCACGTGACATGCAGCTTTGTGTTCATATGCAACACAACGCAAGGTACGGGGCAGAAGAAAGTGTATGTGAATGCATTAATATACGAGGTCTCGTCTCTTCGCCTTCTATCGTGCTCCTCCAATGGCAGCGGCGCCATTGTTCGTGGTATTTTTGTACACACTGGAACTCCAGAAACCGGGTCCCAGCTCTCCGTCGTTTGTGTGAGTTTTGTTGCCATACGCCTGTGTGTTGCATCCTGTCCAAAATCGGGAAAAAAGGAATCGGAAAAGAAAAGAAAAAATCGTCTTCTCGGCTCGTGCAGCATGAATCGTTCAGACGTAGCCCTTGCGCGCGCCCTGGAAGAAGAAGCGCACGACAAAGACCTGCAGGGCGCCCATGCATATGATCAGGCCGCTCTGGATGAAGCTGAAGTTGATGATGCGCTTCTCGGTGCTGCGGACGGTGCTGAAGTTGCGGTTCTCGCGGGTGCGGAAGTACTTCTGGTTGCGCGTGATGGTCGACAGCTGGCCGGAGATCTTGAAGGCGGACTCGGACAGCGCGCCGGTCTGCTCGTTGGAGCTGCCCTGCTTGGAGGGGAGTGCGACGCGGGACTCGTTCTCGACCTGGGGGGGGAAAGGAGGTCAGACCAGGCATCGAGACAGTTGAAAACAGAGGAAAGCGGCATCACAAATGGAAGAAAAAGGGGACACTTACCGAGATCTCAAAGTCGACGTACTTCTCGGTGTACGTGCTCATCTCGTTGTTGAAGCAGAACTTGTGCTCGCCGATCTCATTGGCCGTGAAGACGAAGTCGCCCTGGCGCTCGTTGAGGCCCTCGAGCAGGATCTTGCCGTTGGGGTCGGTCACCTCGTAGTTGACGTCGAAGGAGCCGCCGGATTGGACCTACGTCGTCAGCATTTTGAACAACAAAAATACAGCAGTACAGCCAGCCAAAACCTACCGCAAAGTAAAAGGCAATCTTCTCCCCCTTTGTCGGCGCCTGGGCAAAGAAGCAGGCCTTCTCGTGCGCCGCCAGCTTGTAGGTCAGCGCGGTCGCGGCCACGTCGGTCGCAAACCAGGCGGCCAGCCCGGTCAGCATGTGTGCAATCCGCATGTTGGGATGTCGTGCGATGACTGTGGGCGAAGAAGGGAAGAAAAAAGGACGACGATGGGCGGGGAAGAGGTTGAGGAATTGCGGGCGACCCGAAGTTGCTGTTGCTGGTGATGAGCACAACGCGCGAGAAAAAGGGATTGCGCTTCTGGACACGCTGGACACGCTGGACCACGGCTGTGGCCCACCCCCTGGCTAGCCAGGTGCTAGATGGGCTCGTAGGAATTATTTAGCGGATTATTCAATTTCCCAATGCCGAACGGCCTTCAGGGGGTGAACGCGCAGAAATAGGAGAGGAAAGTGGGGCTCTCCTCAGCGCTGCAGTAGAGGACAGGGAACGAGCCAATGGGCTACCAGAGGAAGGCGCGACACGTCGAGCACTTAGCACATGCCGTATTGGCGTCGTATGAATCAGCCACGTCTGCCATGATATCATTGATGCGCAGCTTCAGCCACAGCTCTTTCTTGCATGGCGGGCTCCGTATCAGACGTGGGACCTTCCTTTTCAATCTTCGCAGCAGCTTCACTCTACGATCGATTTGAAACATCAAACGTCAATTGATGCACCGCGTGCTCCGTATTCAAACGATCAAATTCCAGTCATATATGTGCTTCCCCCCCAGTTGACACCCGACATTGTCACCTGGCGCAACCGAATTACCCGGCCTGTTTTGATTGCCTGGCCAGGCAACGTTGGGCAGCAACAGGTAGCCCTGCGTCAACAAGCAGGCCGCCGACAAGAGCTGTTAAAAGCTGCAAGACCGGTTTCTGCTAGGACGCTCACGGCCTCTTGAGCTCTTAATCTGCTTTTGCTCGTGTATCGGAGCTCGTTAGCTTCCGCGAGATCCACTGCAGCTCCACACTCGGCCGCACCAGCTCGGCAGACAGCCACGACATCGGGCACATGATGGCGGTCCAGACGAGGATCGCCACGGCGACTTCGATACTGATTCGAGTCGGCTCCTATTTCTTCCTGCGATGGGTATGTCACAACGCCATTTCACCCCGCCCTGAACCCTCATTCGAGCTAGGGACACCGCTGCTAACTCTTGTGATGACAGGCTCTACTTCCTGTAAGTTGACCACACCCCGTGGGTATTGAGTTACTGCAAAGACGATTGAAAGGATCTCCATCTGACAGAGCCAAACCTCGAACAGCCCATTCCCGCAATTGTGTTCGCCCTCTTTGCGATAAACGTGCCGTCGTTCATTCTCAGCCACCTGTATGAGCCGAAGGATGAGGTGGTCGAAGAGATCGATGTCGTTGTAAGCGACTTCGTTGTGGAGGACAAGGACGGCAACGACGTGGAGAAAGAGGAGGTGGAAATTACGGACACGATCGCGACCCGGGCGAAGCCGGTTCGGCCCCTGCGCACTCTGCTCCTGGGCGCCCCGAGTCCCAGCAAGCTACTCTCGATCCTGGCCGTGCTCGCCAACGGCCTCCTCGTGGCGCTGGTCGCCGACCGGGTGTACTCGGAGCACGCGATCACGGGCGAGGACCTCTCGTTTGTGCGCCTGGGCTACGTCTCCGACGTGGAGGCCAAGTTCCTGATCCGCGAGCCGGACCAGTCCAAGATGCCCGTGACGATAGAGATCCGCCTCCGCGACCCGGAGCCGCCCTTCGACAGCCCCACGTGGCAGACGGCCGGCGGCGTGCGGTGGACCGACAACAGCACCGACTTCACGGCCGTGCTCGCCGTGCCCCTGCGGCAGCCGAGCCAGCGTGTCTACGAGTGGAGGACGTCCAACAACCATTCAGGCGAGTTCACGGCCGCGCCCAAGGCGGGCCATGCGCCCACGCTCCACAACGGCAGCTTCACGTTTGTCGCCACGTCCTGCATGGTCTCGCGCGTGCCGTACACGCCGTTCGACCACCCGCTGGCCATCCCGGGCACGCGCCACCTGGCACGCGTGCTCCCGAGCCTCGGCGCGCAGTTCATGCTCTTCCTCGGCGACTTTGTGTATGTCGACGTCCCCCGCTGGTGGGGCAAGACGGTCAGCGACTACCGGCAAAAGTACCGCCAGGTCTACGCCTCGCCCGACTGGAGCCCCATCGCGCAGAACCTGAGCTGGATCCACGTACTCGACGACCACGAGATCGCCAACGACTGGTCGTCCAAGCAGACGGGCGTCTATCACGCGGCCGCCGACCCCTGGCACCACTACCACACGGCGGCCAACCCGCCCGCGGCCCGGCAGGCCGGTGGCGGTAGTCTGCTGCGCGGGACCCCCCGCCCGGGGGCCACCTACTTTGAGTTTGCCCAGGGGCCCGCGAGCTTCTTCCTGCTGGACACGCGCTCGTACCGGTCCAGCAACAGCCTCCCCGCCGCGAGCGCCAACAAGACGATGCTGGGCGCCGACCAGCTGGCCGACTTTTTGGAGTACCTGCGGCGGCCCGAGCCGCGCGGCATCAAGTGGAAGATCGTAGCGTCGTCGGTGCCCTTCACCAAGAACTGGCGCATCAACACGCGCGACACGTGGGGCGGGTTCCTGGCCGAGCGCCGCGTCATCCTGGAGGCCATGTGGGACGCGGGCCTGCGCGGGACGGGCGTGGTGATCTTGTCGGGCGACCGGCACGAGTTTGCCGCAACGCGGTTCCCGCCGCCGGCTGCCAACGCGAGCCGGTGGCCCGCGGGCGTCGCCGTGCACGAGTTCTCGGCGAGCCCGCTGAGCCAGTTCTACTCGCCCATCCCGAGCTACTTCCAGGGGGACGACGAAGACGTCAAGATCCGGTACATCAACCGGGGCAACTCCAAGTTTGGCGCCATCACAATCCTGCCTACCGAGGCCGAGCGGGGTGGTGACGGCGGCGACAGCGACAGCGACGCGAGCAGCCTCCAGTACCGGGTGTTTGTCGACGGCGAAGAGGCGTGGAACACGACGATCCAGTCGCCCGAGGCCGTCGAGGGCCACAAGGCGAAAGCGACGTCTTTCTGGGACAGGCTGTTTGGAGAGCGGCGGGAGAGTTAAGGCAGCATAATTTGGGGTTTTTTGTTGGAAGCGAGTTTGGACATTCTTTTTGGGGTTTTCCCCCCTTATTTGTTCCCTATTGTCTTTCCCCTCTATGACTTTGTAATTGCGGTGAACTGAAGATACCCTGTTGACCAGAAAGGACATGCTAAAATGTCCTTTGTTAATACGGGCTATCTTTACATGTCACAGCACGGCTGTAAGCCAGCCGTCGACCACTCTCATTGCTTTAAATATATTTATGTATTCAATTTTAAACGGGTATCTGTCTTATTATGTGCGGGTTTGTTTGTCGCCCTGAAACATCTCTCTTTCTCTCTCTCCCCGACTCCAAAGGACGATCCCATATCCAACATGGTACAAAAAAAGGATCCAAAAAATTCAAGCAAAAAAGATCGTGTCGTCGTTATAGTACATCCCTAGTCGTTGGGTATTCTCGGGCATTAAAAATAGAAAATAAGGTAACACAAAATAACAAGAAAAAAGAGGGCTCTCAAGACGAAACATCGCCGTCCTCGCCCTGTTCAAACAGGCGACTGTTCGACCGCCCCCCCGTGCGACCGGTACGGCCGGTACACCGTCGCCACGGGGCTCGGCGGCCGCACCACGATGACGACGTTCTGCATCCGCTGCATCTTGGGCAGCCGCTGCAGCTGGGCCTGCTGGATCAGCGGCGTGTGCGGCGACTGGGGGGACTGGGGGGACGCGGGCGACAGGGGCGTGCTGCAGCTGCTGTCGATGTTGTGGCCGCCACCACCACCCGCAGCTGTCCCCGCACCCAGCATGCCCAGCGGCACGGGCGTCGCCGGCAGCTCCACGGGCAGCGGCAGCCTCGGCATGGATGGCCGTCCCCCGGCGGTGGTGGTGCTGTTGGAGCGCGTGGGCGGCGAAAGCTGACTACGCCATTCGTAGCGGCGGCTGGGTGGGGGGCGGAGGAGAAGCGGGCGCGGCCATAGCGAGGGGGAGGAAGGCGCGTCCGGAGTCGGTGATGCCAGTTCTGCTGGAAGGGGCGACGACGAGGACGGCAGCGGCGGCAGGCTCTTGACGCGGTAAGTCGAGAAGCGGCGGCTCTTCCTGGCCCACGCCTTCCCGTTTTGTGGAAGTGATGACGACCATGACGATCGTGAAGATGGCCGCAGCCACGGCCATTTTCGGTGCCACTCTCGCCGCCACCACCGACGACAGCGCTGGAGCGCAAGCCCGAGTATCCGCCTCAGACGCTTCCGCTGCAGCCAGGCGATCAAGGTCACGAGTGCCAACGAGAAGACGCCGGCCAGCGCGGAACCGACCTGGAACATGACCACTGGGGAGTGGTGTGTGGACGAAGACGAGGAAGAATCACCAGAGGCCGCGTCGGCCGTGTTGGTTGTCGCGCTGGCGTGCGTGGACGTCGTCGCAGGCGTTCCCGTTGCTGTCGTGAGGGCCGTGGTCGACCCTCCGCCGTCCTCGACCACCGCCCGCGCCGCCGTCAAGAGGCAGCCCCCCTGCTCGCACTTGTACCCCGGCGGGCAGCACTGGGAAGCGGTGCAGCTCGGCAGCGGATGGTCGAGCTCGGTGGACAGGATGGGGCTGGTGGGCGACGCCGTGGCGTTGAGGTTCTGGAGGCTGCAGGGGATGGTCTCGATGTAGGTGCAGTTGCTGCCGACGGGGCAGCAGACGGCCGTGGTCATGTCGGAAGAAGAAGAAGACTCGTTGCCGGACGTGACGAGGCACACGCTGCCGGCATCGCAGCAGAAGTTGGACGGGAGGCCGCCGCCGCAGGCCGTGTAGTTGCCGCTGGCCGGGCACGACGCGCTGCCGTCTTGGGTGTCCTGGTTGCCACCAATGCTGCTTCGAAGCTTGATGAGAGGCGTGTGAAGAACTGGAAAGTGGAAATGCTGCCGTGTGGTCATCGTATGGGAGACGGGGACGACGGCGGATTTGGTGTTGTCGTTTTTCGTCCATCTCGATTTTGCTGGAAAGGAAGCGCCACAGAGCAACGGCAAGCAGAGGCGAGACAGCAGAACCATCTTTTGAGAGAGACAGAGAGCGTTGAAGAGAAAAAGAGAGCATGGGACGAAGCCTCTGGCAGAGGCATGAGAGAAGCAGCGGAAGAAGAAAAAGAAGAAAAAGGGGCAAAGGAAACAAGTCCGATCAAGACGGTTCCACAAAGCTTCTTCTATCCACGTCTTCCTCTTCGCTTTGGGGCGGCAAGCAGAGTGATATATCCTCAAGGGACACAAGAGACGGGGCTGGGCATGCACCGCGTCTCTGGATGAATTGCCGCCTCTCCTTTTTCTTTTCTTTTCTGTGGACGAGTGTTTTTTCTGTTGCACAAGTCCAAGAGCCGCTCTTTCAAGCAATTAGAAATGGGAAGAGGAAAAGGGAAGAGAATGCTTTTGTCCCACTTGGATCGTGGATATCCTGCAGACGCCAGGCGGGTCACGGGCGGGATCTTTGTGTAAACATCACAAGGCAGAATGGAAGAGACGCAGGCGACGAAGAACAAGCGCGTCTGCTGCTGCATCGCGACCCGACAAAGCGAGCAACAAGCCTCGCTCTTATGCGCGCCGCACTACAGACGACTCCGGCCCTGTTTCCGTATCAACGTGGCCTCGTCTTGGCCAAACAAGACGGCGATTGTCACTCTACGAAACAGCACCTGCATCGCGTAAGCGCCGCCGTCCTGAAAGAAGCTTAGGAGAGACGCACAGAAAAATAGACGAGACACTGCTAGAGGAGGACGAGCGTGCATCAGTTTGCCTTGCGGCCAGCCGGCCGGAAAGGGGGCCTTTGTGGACAAGAAGAGACAGCCGACTATCGTGCCTCAGTAGTGGATCAGGGGCTAGAAGAAGACAGGCAAAAACAAGAAAAACGAATGGTCACCAAATCGGTCTGCCCGCGGCCATCGATGCAGATGCTAGCATCGCATGTTGGTGCAGGACCTCCATCTGCCTACCTTGGCTGCGGAAATACACGGCGTAGCTAACGCAGACTGCCAAACGCAACATGGGTATCGAGTCCTTGACCGCCAGCGAGCGGCAGCAGACAAAATAACCGCTGGCGCGGCTGTCGGACGTGCCAAGAGCGCCACAAAGAGGCACGCCGTAAGCAGGAAACACGACCCAGGAAACCGGGAGATGTGATTATGACAGGCGGCGAGCGGGCGAACAGGCGGCGGACAAGTCGGCGTGAGGCGTTATGCGCCAAAATGTTTCTGCTTCACGCAGGTCCCCGCTGCCGTGCATATGCACCCGGCAAGGGGCAAAAGCGGAATTGCACATGAAGGCCAGGTCATTGGACCGGGGAGACAAAGGGGAAGAAGAAAAAATTGACAGGCGGTCACCATTTGAACGGAACGCAGACCAGAGGCCGGTTCTCTTTAGGACAATAAGACAGTAGAAGAACTGCCCGTGAGAAGAAAGACGAGCCCAGAAAGCACCAGAAAATGCTTGAGACTGAAATAGACCCAATCCCACACGTTCGGAATCTGGTTTTCGCTTGGTGACGAGAGACGGCCAGGGGCCAGGACCAGGAGCTGGTTTCCTTCTATGGCTAGGCCAGTCCGCCACCCACGAGACAGGAGACACACACACAAAACAATACCGAAGAAAGGAGAAGAGAAGAAGACCATCCTACTCCCAAAGCGGCGGTGAGGCCCGCATTCAGGAAGACGGTCCGCCTCAGGGGGAGCGGGCCAAAAGAAAGGGCTTGAAGGAATATCGAACAAGACAAGGCCAGGTCATTCGTGAGAAAGATTGAAGAATGTGTGCAGAGACAGGGGACGACCAGGGGGGGCCGCGTGCCTGGCGCTTAGCTGCGTGCTTGTCTGGGAAAGGGGTCGGGCGTCGCCAATCGAAGTGTCTGGGCCGGTGGGATGGGCTGCAGGGGGGGGGGGGCGAAGAGAGAATGGAGAGAAGAAGAACGACAGTCGAAAACAAAACAATAATAATAAATAATAAATAAAAATGAATAAATAAACGGGAAGACGAAAAGGGGAAGCACCAGATCGCTGACTGCTGTTGAGCACCCACCCCAGAAGAGAAGACTGTTTCCCCAAAGAAACCACGGCTCCGCTCAGGATGCAGGTCGAGAATGCAGCGAATCGGATTACACCATTTTTTTTCTTCCTTCGGCCAAAGCAAGCGTCTAAGCGCCCAAGTTGGTGCTTTTTTTCTCCTTTGGTTTTCCTTGTAGCGCGGCACAGGGGGTCTGTCTGATGGGAATGATCTCGATTCAGTTGGATTCTTCCCCCCTGTTTCATCAAGACACCGAAGAGCATACATTTGTACGGATATGACGGCAGCATTTCATTGCTGTTGATCTTAAGGAAAACAGAAAAAAGGGCTGCAATCATAGTCATGAAATGCGTCGCCTTTTCGATACGTTTTGGTCCGTCGTAAATGCAGGGATCGTGCCGTCGTATCTTCTTGGACACCGGCTGTCCCCCGATAATTCTTTCGTTGCGAACCGCGAGACGTGCTGCCTTGTTATCTCCTGGAATTGTTTTCACAGAAAGCCCACTCCATAGCAGCGTAAAGGGGCATGTGTAAAGCTAACTGAAATAACACACTGTGAAAATCCAGAATAAAAGAAAGAAACGCTACAAATGTTGGTAAAGCTCCGATAAACCCAAATCGTCGTGTCCGAAATGTCTCCAAAACCATCATACACATAAACAGAATTTACCTACCTAAAAAGGTCATAAAATCATATCCCAAATCCTGTGCTTAAACTAGACCAACTATGATTTCCAAAACTCTCTATCTCGGAGCGACAGACCACGACGCGGTCCTAAACTTCAGCGTCTTGTCCAGCCGGAACTTCTCCGGATCGACGTAGATCCGGACGCCCATGTTCTCGCGCCCGAGGTTGAACACTCGGAAGATGACGTAGATGTTCTTGTTGGTGCCGCTTCTGTCGTCTGGGATGGTGTTGTCCTGCATCTGATATCCGAATTTGCATTAGCCACTGTCTCTCGTGTTTTCTTGCTGCACCGCGAAGAGAAACATACCCGTTGATATTGCGCCTTGCTCATGTAGAATGGTGCCTCGCACGACACCGTTGTCGTCTTGACCTCGATGTAGTACGTGACCTGCTCGTGCCGAACCTGGCGCCCCCACCGGTCCTGGTTCAAGTAGCCTTTTTCGACGAGCAGGTCCGTCAGATTGCCTTGACTGTCCGGGTAGACAATATCCGACGTCTCCCGCCCCGTCCACGGTTCCATGTCGGTATAGTCGGGGTGGGCCGTCACATATTTGCGAATTGTGCTTTGCCAGTTCGCTCGTGAGAAGTGGGACAGGTGGTGCGGTACAACGACGTGAGAGAGAAGCTCAAACACCTATGCCAAGAAAAAATAATAAGCTGCATTAGTCTTGCTTCAATCTTGCATCAAAGGCTTCAAACCGGAAAGGAATGACAACAGGTGAGAGGGGGAATAGAAAATATGGATGCTCTTACATATAACTCTCCTGCTGCGCCGATTCGGCAGTCTCTCTCAAACTGGCCGAGCGACCGCAGACCAAAGTCAAATGCATCATTTCCTGTGTTGCCTAGAGCAGGAAGCGAAGCTTCAAGATCGCTCATACCAAACGCTCCGAGGCCGGGGAACTCTTTCTGCCTGGCGGCCGAGATGATTTTGCTCAGGAGAGCAATGTACTTGCGATTTTCGTTCACAGCGGGATTCGGAGATGGTGGTCTCGGTCCAAAAATTGCGCCTGTGGCTGAAAATGGCTCTCCTAGGGAAGTCGACCGCTGCGAGGATCTTGATGGCGTGAAAAGGCCGCTCGACGCGGCTGCATTATCTCTCCGGCTCTATGCAGGACTCGCTGTTCCGACAGAAGTAGCCGGTGTTACCGGAGCCCCTGTGCTACTGCGGCCGTCACCAAAGTAATCTTCTCCTTGCTCACTTGGCGTGGAATCGACTGATCCTCCGTCCCCACGTCTGTTCCGCTGGGGTGTAGCGGGGACGGTCTGTGGTGCGGCACCGAGACCATCCCGCTCGTTCTCGGTCTCTTCGTTGCCGTCATCGTCAATGTTCACGACATCGATGGACGATATGCCACTGTCGTCCAGGGCCAGCGACACTCTGGAAAGTGGTGCAACTAGAATACTCTTTGTTGCTTCAATGCCACTCTTGCGCACCGTTTCTGGTGTTTTCGCAAGGGGGCTCTTCATCATCCACGCAAACAACTTCGTTGGGAGGGCGGACGTAAATGTGTACTCCTGATCGTCTCGGTCGCGTGGAACATAGATTTTGACGCCGACACTGGGGCTGCCACTAGCCTGGCTGCATTCTTCAATGTGCAGTGTTGTCTTTCGGCCCTTGGCCATGATTGTAAGCTTGTCCTGCACAAGCTTGAGCCCTGACGATATCCCGTCGGTTTCGTAGACTTTCACATTGCGCAGCAGCTCATAAAAGTGGTCTATGTCGCTTTTGACCATCGTTCTGGGGCTACTGTAGTGTGCCGCGATTCTGCGATATGTACAAGCTCTGGTTAGTATCCAAACTGCTATCGGCGTGCTTCTTGAGTGTTGACCGTTGGAAGACAGCTTACCGAAGAAGAGCGTAGGCTCGAGTTTGAATTTGTTTTTCCCGCTGTGGCGCCAGCGTTGCGCCTCCACCGGAGAAGGACGTACTCTCCGTGACACGGCATGAAAGGTGCCGGTTTTCCAGCCTCATCCATTTTAAAAATGGAGCAAGCTGGGCAGTCTCCTTGAGACTGAAATCTAGAAACCTGACTTTCTTGTCGAAGGCTTGGCGGAGCGGTTCGTGGTCGACAACAAAAAAATCGCTCTCTGCTGACATGCGCTTGACACTTCCATTGGCCTGCCTGACTGGGAAGACGTCCAGCTTACGGTCTATCCGTTTTGCAGCCGTTCGGTTCGAGATGTCTGAGAGCAGCGAATTTACCGTCCAGATGGATTCTTTGATCTCCGACACCGACGTAGACGGGCGGCCGGCTCCCTCGGCCAGCTCGTCGATGGCCATCGATAGATCCACGGGCTTGACGCCGAGGAAGTCGACAAAAAGTATCTTAAGGTTTGCATAGTCGTCATTGAGAGAGACCCGTCCACGAAGCCGAGCGGCGCTGGACCACACACACTGAGAGGTCTTGTGCCAGGCCGAGTCACCGACTTGCTTCGACGGCACAAAGATGAGCGTTTTGGTTTCGAATTCGATCCTGAGTTTTTCTCTGTCGGTGCTACCCATGTCGGACCAGAGGGCTTTCAGTGTCTCATAAATTTTCGTCATGGTACTGCCATCTTGACACTCCGCCTGCCTGAGAGTGTCGAGCTCCGCTACATAGTCCTGCCACCCGCAGTTGGTGATCTTGAGGACGTCTGTGAAGAGAGGCGCGACATGCGCGCTCTCCGCGTCGCCCGGGTTGAGATACGGCTCGTACAGCCGCCGCAACGCATATTTGCTCGTCAGATCAACCGACGCATCCCATACGCACTCATCAGGTAGAGCCCACGCGCAGGTGTCTGGGCCTTGCGGAATGTAGATTCTGGACTCGCTAGAGAACGCTGCCCTATGTTGAAAACTCGTGTTAGTGATTCTCGAGAGATAGGTTGAAGATTCGTATTTCAGAGATATGTACAACCATACATTATACTGTCCGCTTCCTCTTCTCGTCGTTCTGATTCCCGGTATTTTGCGTAGACATGCTCATAGAGCGAAAACAACCGAGATTGACTAGCGGCTGCCGCCTTGGGAGGGAAAGCATCAACTGTGCAGTATAGTATATCCAGGGCAAAGTCGACATCTGTAGCAGACAGCCCCTTCTGAATGCCGGAGAGCATCCGTTTCCACTTGAGCGGGACGGTCTCATGTGAGGAAGGCTCTTGCTCGTCCAGCCACAGCCAGGGGAAAAGTGCCCCAGGCTCGAGATATCGTTCGACGCGTCTTTCTAGCTCCGCGGTAGGAAAGTATGTTTCTTCTAGGGTCCAGTATTCTCCTCCTCGGCATAAAACCGTCATTTTGGAAAGATCGTTGGCAAATCTAGCTGAGAACTTGTTGCCGTTGTTTTCGTAGTACTGGCGGACCGCACCGATCAGTTTATCCGGCCTGTGTTCTTCGATGTAGTCTCTTACTTTGTCGCCAGGGAAACACTCCAAATCAAGATATTTTTTCACACCAATCCTCTCGACGAACCATTCACTCCATGTCAAAGCTTGGTCTCCGGGCTGCGTTGGCGGATCCTTGAAGTAGACATCGTTGACAAAGTCAAGATGGTAGTATCCAGGGGCGCCACAGCCGATACCATCGCCGGGCTCTGTCCTTTTGCATAGCTCGTACGGGCCATACGGCTCATCATTGGCGAAATAAATTTGTTCCTTCGTCGGCTTGCACAGCGTTTCCGCGGACGTATATATGGCTACATTCGAGTAGGGCAGTCGATTGTTTACCAAGTGCTCCGTGAGGTAGAGGATTTCAAGATGCTTTTTTGATACTCCTAGGGAGAGTTGATGTGGCAGCCTGTCTTTGGAATATTCCTGCAGGATTTTTTGTCGCACTAGAGGTGCAAGAGCGGTCGCCACACCAAGATGCCGGAAAAGAGTCCTCCGAGGCGCGCTCAGCGCGTCCTTTGCAACCAGTCGGAGATCGAGGTCAGGAGGAATGTCGATGCCATGGGATTGTGGAAAGTACACTGGACCGGAAGATGCGGAGACCCATGTACCATCGCTGAGCGGTAAAAGAGGTATGTGTTTTATCCTGCTGATGTCTTCAGGCAGCTTCTCGTCAAACGCACGACACAGAAACTGCGACACGCGCGTGTGCCAGTCGTCAGTTGTCTGTGCCGACTTCATGCGCGACTGTGCACCCCGCTGCAGATCACGCGAGAGCCATCTGGTGAAATGAGCAAACGTTGCATATTCCAGGCCATACTCCGTCAGACGATCTAAGTCGGCGGCGGCATAGCTCCGCGAAACAACGAGTTCTGGCTCGTCGTCATCAACGAGGGGCTGACCGTGCTCGTCGAGGAGGTCATCTTTCAGCCGAAGAAGGCTTCTGATGCGCCGAAGCCTATTGGGCTCCTTGTGGCCAAATAGAACAGGCATTTGCTCAAGGCTCAGAGCAATCTTTCCAACCAGTGTGGCCCAGAGCGAACCCCGATTTATGGTCTTCTCTGGCAGATACCTCATCCACTGGTAGCGCAGAGTTGGATGATAGCAGAACTGCAGCACAGCTTGAGTAAATGCAGCGGCAATGTTATCGATAAGTCCGACGTTGCGTAGAGAGTGCTGGACAATGTCCTGCCGGCTTGCGTCTGTGACAAAGTCGGCCTGGATGATGAAGTTGAAGCCGACGTGCCGCACAGGAAGAAAGACGAACAAGTCCTGGGCCCGGACAACTGGAAGCGATGTCTCTGAAAGGGGGAAGGCAAGGACGATTTCTGATTTGGAGTAGGCTCGAGTAGCTTCTTCGTATAGTGAGTAGGCCCTGTTCTCATTCTTGGCAAGGCCTGTCACCTCGCAGGTTGTGACGTGGAAGTGCCTGGTTTGTGTGGCTGCCGCTCCGCTGACCCTGTGGAGGAGAGCGTAGTTGGTCTTAGGTTTCTCGATGGAATAGGTTGTGCAAGAGGTCTGTGCCCCATTTTCTCCGTGAAAAGAAATACGGATTCTCCGTAGCTTTTTCATAAACAGAAGCATGGTATCTTGCAGCTCCTGGAACTGCTCGTGGATGACGTGGCGCGTGCCGGCCAGCACATCCGCGTCTGCGTCGCCCGCCCCGTGCAGATAGAGCGTGATCCGCGTCAACGACGGCGCCAGCGCATCATCGCGAACGTCTTCCCAGACCGGCGAGATCATGCCCATGCCGGAATCTCCGCGCCTGTGCTTGAAGGAAAAAGAAAAGGCGCCCGACTGGATGTGGACTTTCCAGGCGGCCATGAAGACAGACTTGAAGCCGATGCCCTTCTCGCCAATGTATCCCTGACGACCCGTCTTGGAGCTCTTGCCAACGGAGCAGATGGCCTCGAGGTTCTTGTCGGTGAAGCCGTCCTCGTTGCACTCTATGACAATCTTCTGAGGATGAACTTGGAACGAGACATACGGCTCCTCGCCGGCTTCAAGAGCCCTCTTGTATAGGTTATCTTCGGCATTCTGTAGTAGCTCAAAGACGAAGCGAGCCTTGTTTGTGTAGAGGTTCTTGGCCAACCTGGTTTTCACGATGTCAGCGGTTTTGATCTCTTGTAAGAGCAATGTCCTGGAGAGCATACGTAATGACGGAATTGCCGATCATCAGATCCTTCTTCAAGAAGGCCTCTTCAATTTGGCGGCGCAGGTCTGGCTCGATCCGCTGCAAGACGTCGTCGCCAAGGTAGCCGTGGTCCTTGGCAATGCGCCTGACGAGAGCTTGCGCACTCTCGCGGCTGATAGGCAGTGCCATTGCGAAGAGCGTCGCAAGGAAGGGCAGTACGAAACGGGAGAGAGCAACAAAAAATCAATGGGAAAGCCACGACAAATCAATAAAAAGAAATAAATAGGGACAGTGGGACGCTGGAAGTGAGGAGGCTAGGCGGCGTGGTGCAGCCCACAGCTTTGAAGTGATGCATCGATGACGGGAAGAGATGATCAAGAAGAGCGAGATGCCAGGGGATGATATAGCAGATGCCCTCACAGCGAAGGCGGGCAACCACCGCCCTCACGCCTTGGAAAGAGGAAGTCGAGGCTGACGGCTCAATACCATACTTTTCGGAAGAAACGGCAAGAGCTATGGGAGTCCTCTTCTGCTGAGGCAGGTGCAGTCGTGTATGAGCGCCTGCCAAATTTGCAACGCTCTTGCGAGAGCGTTCATCCCCACAACGGGCCGCGCCGGCGTGGCCAGGGGCGAACTCGAGACGCTGGTCTGGCGAGAGCTCTGTACGGATTCGAGGCCACGCCAAGTGTTTCCCCCGATGACAGCCTATCAAGCAAACAAGCGCCGGTCACAAGACGCAGTCTTCTATTGTGCTATCACATTTCTGCCACACCAACACATTCCCAGGCCCGGCTTGAGCGGCCTACGGAGTGACCCCGCCCCCCAAAGCTGAGGCGCGGACCCGGGCCGGCGTAACTGCAAATGCCCAGATGCAGGGAGATTTGTTTGAAACAGTGCTCCAGCACTGCCACCCCCAACAAACTTCCCCCCCCCCCCCAAACCGAACAAACCAGTCAACAGGCGCACAACATTACTCGATTTAAAAATAGTAAGATAAAAGACTCAACGAGGGAGTAATTAATACATAGTATTATACCGTATGAACGCCCATAGCGACAAATTGGCCAGGCAGAATGCTGGGGATATTTTGTACAGATAGCAAAGCGAGGCTACACACAATGATTGAAGCTTAAAATCACTGGCTTTGCTCTCTCCGCGCGGAAGAGTAGTGACATGGAATTGGCTTCTTGTGTTAGGTAGAAGTGGAGCGAGAATACACGCGAAGAAGTGTCTTGCATGAAAATCGCGGAAGGAAGAACGACCACCTATCGCTGTAAGGAAGCATAATGTTGTGCTGAGCCGTGCCGTGCTGCTACAGTTCGCTACTTTTTTTTTATCAATCCCCTCTCCCCAGAAATAAACCGCAATAAAAAGAGGCATATCCAACGACCACGAATGCAGATTTAGGCTACGTGAGGCCGAGAAGGAGGGAGGCCTCATCATCAAAGTTGTAGACCATATTCTGCACTGTTGTTTAGCCAAACCATGCCGCTACGTCCGGCGAGAGAAGAAACAACATTTACATATATCGGCTGGCACACACTTGGGAGCGGGCATCAGAGGGACACCATCGGCCCAGCCGGTTTCCTGGCGAGCCGGAACTACCGATGGAGCATCTGTATAATTCCTGATGAGGACGATCGGTTTTTCCCCTTTTAACGTTTCAGTACTGGTACTTTAGACGAAAGAGAGAAATCTATTCTGTTTCGTTTCTCTTGTGAATATCTCTGTCCTCTTTCACTACACAACAAGAAACTGTACATCATGGCTCGTATCGCCTCGGGCCAGGTCTGCTATCTGATTGCTGCCGCTCGGGTGGTCGCTCTTCCAATCCGAGTACTGGAACCAGCCGCAGCGGGCCCACGCGGCGCCCATCGGGCGCAGAAGCAGTCCGCGTGCCTCGACTTCCCCGGAATCGTAGATGTGCGCAAACAGGGGCCACGCAGCAGGCAGCTGCAGAAAATCTAGCCCTGGACGTATGAAGGATGGGGTGCTTCTGCATCCTTTCTGTCGTCCTGTCTTTGGGTCCAAGAGTGAGCAACGGCATTGGTGCAATTCTTGTTTTTAAACATGGTACATTATAGAACCTTCTTTAGCAATGTGTCTATCAGTATCAGATGCAGAAAGCAACAGGAGTGTTCCATATCAGATGCCATAATATATCGTCTCCCCCCTCTACATTTCACTCTGATTGGGCCAGGAGCAAGAACACGAGGAGCAACAACACGAGGAGCCTCAACGGGGGGCCTCATTTTTTGCTACGCTGTCCATCATTGTGACTAGCCGCCTACGAGCAGACGGCGCGGCTGCCGGAGATACTGCAGCGACTGCCAGATGCAGTGCACTGGCGAGAAAGAGTTAGCAAAGCCGTCCATTTTTCCGTCAGGCCCGTCCGCAATAGAAGAAGATGTGAATCGTACGGGATGTGCGCTGTCACAGGTGACCTGCACGGTCTTGCGGCCGTCGCGCGCACTGCAGACGCCTTGCCTCGGACTGTTCGACGGCCTGCAGGTCTATCGAGACATCAAGGGAGAAAGTTAGCTTATATGAAAGTAGAAACCCCCTTCTTTCTTTTAGCCTCCTCCAGTGCTGGGCGTAGGAGGACATACGCCCTTGGAGTCGGTCTCGGCGCGGGCCGCCACCGCAGCGCCGGCAGGGTCGGCGTCGATGGCGGCGCCCGCGGCCGTGGCGACCACGGCGGTAAAGACGAAGAGAGCGCGGATCTGCATTTTTAAGGCGTGGAAAGAGAATGCTTCGATTGTGTTTTGGGAGTGGATGAGAGAGTGGAAGTCGATGTTGAAGATCGTCAGAGAGAATGACCGTTATTTATACTCGAGTCGACTCGTCGATTCTCCTGATATTTCACGCATGCCATCGCCGCTGCGAGAACGGTATCTTTTTTTACTGTGCCATCTTGTGATTCTCGTTTTGCCATTCCGCCCATTACCCGGAGGATTGCCCCTATGTGCTCACGGACCGGACTCGCGGCCACGGCTGACGCCAAAGGAGTGGAAAGCGGCGACGGCGCATGTTGTAAACAGGTTGTTTCGCCGTGTTCGGGGCCTTGCACAGGCCAACGGAGAAATATCCAATCTAGATCCCGCGCGACGATGATCTGGTGGGAGGGAGGCTGTGAGATTTCATATCGGACAATATATATCTTGGTGATAAACCTCCTCCCCCCTTCTACTTCCCCGGCGAGTCAGGTAAGCCTAACTGCCTTTTCATATATAAAAAGGTTTATTGTAAGACGGGAGGGCGATAGTGCGGCGGAGGCTGATCCAAAACCTTCCAGGCATAAAACGATGGTCAGATCCAATCTACGGCAGCCGCTCAGCCATTCTTTTATTTTCCTCTGCCTTTTCCACTTTCATCTCCTCTCGAGAAACCAGGCCGACAACGTTCGTGACACAGGCCTGGAGCAGGCAGACCGCGCAGCCTCCTTTCGAGCCGTTACGGATGAGTCTGATTATCGTGTAAGCGATCTAAGTTAAGCCGTTTTAATGCTAAATTTAGTTCGTCTTCTTCTCCTTTCTTTATTATTTTCATTTTTAGTTCATTTTATGATTTACTTTTCAAAACGACAAGTGGAGAGTTTTGTGGGCGAATAGATTAATCTCACTACTGGCATCTTTCTAGATGATGTGTGTGCAGCGCACACATTCGTGTAGCCACAACGAAAACAGGAGGGAAAGAAACGACTGCGTCGTATCGTGAAACTGCGTCCACATACGCGTGGTCTACGACGCGCCGCCGGGCAGCCGGCCTGTCATCTTCCACACGCTGGCCCTGCTCGGGGCGGGCGACGACTACCAGGTGTACTACGGGCAGGGCGAAGGGGAGTGGCGGGCCTTTGCGGACGACAGCACCCAGGGCTTCATGATCGTGGACGACCCCGACGTCGCGGTCCACGTGAGCCAGCACGACGACTTTGCCAGCCTGCAGCCGGGCGAGGCGTGACAGCACACCCGTGACCTGGTCGGGGGCCCGGGGATGGACTGGCTGCCGGACGACCTCGCGCCGGGCGACCACGTCCGGTACGTGTTCAAGGGCGTCACGGTTGACTGGTGGGACTGGGCCAGCCGCGAGGAGCACGCCGACACGGTCGTCACGCTGCCGTGCTTTATTCGCGGCCGCGACCAGGAGCCCAAAGACAACGGGGGCGCCCGCTGCTGGTGGTGCCGGCCTCGAATACGGTTGAATTTCGGATCAGGTAGATAGATGCGTAGAAAGGAAAGGTAACAACGATGCCATTGGGCTAGATAGATGGCCTCCAATTAGCAAACGAAAAAAAGAGCCGCTGCCATGCTTGTCTTTTCGCCATTGGCCAGAGATGCGGCCCTCGTTTTCTGAGGACGTCTGGCCGTGGAATGCCATTCAATATTTGTTTCAGCGTCAGCGAAACAGTCGTTCTATTAATTTCTCTCGTCTTTCTCTCCTACTCTCTCTTTGCTTGTTCAAAGATGCTCAGAAACATGGCTCCCGCCGCTTTCTTCGTCCAGCCGGCCCTCTCAACCATGGCCATGCTCACTTCTCCTGCCGACGACGACTGGAAATCGTTGCTGGAGAGCATCTGGGCATGGATTACGCTACAGCTAGGCAATGCCTTTACGTCGTTTGCGCCATGGCTGGGTGATTTTTGGGCTTCTCTTCAGTTGTGGTTTCGCGATGCCTGGGCGTTGCTTTCTCCATTGCTGGGCAATGCTTGGGTCTCTTTCCGCTTGTGGTTTAATGATACCTGGCCGTTGGTTGCCCAAGGGCTCGGCGATGCTTGGGCCTCTCTTCGCCTGTGGTTTAGTGACGCCTGGGCGTGGACGGCAGAATTCGTCTCTCACCATCGCAAGTTTCCTTTTTTGTACTCCGTATCTCCCCTGCACGATATCCCCTCGGCTAACACGAACCCTGTTTTTATCAGCTGTCATCACGGCCGGTGTCCTCACCTTTGTGGGCGTGGCTTGTCTGCTTTTGATTTTCCCCGCGAGCTTTGGTGTCCTCGGCGTTGTTCCGGGTGCGTACTATCTTCATCGCCCAGGTCTTCTTGATTTTTGCTGACTGCCCCTCCCCAGGCTCCTTTGCCGCTATTTTCCAGTCTGCCGTGTACGGCGCCTTCACGCCGGCGGGCGGCTGCTTCGCGGCGCTGACAAGCATGGGTATGCAGGGGACACTGACGCCGGCCGTCTTAGTCGTGGCAGCTATGATGGCATTGGCGGTTGCGGCCGCGGTATGGTGGCGTGGTGGCGGGCAGTAGCGCCGTCACGACTGCCGAAGAAGATCGGGTTCGCACCGATGCTCGTCGTTCTGCTTCATGCCAGTCGTCACCCTGGAACACGGCCAATTATGGGTCTCTTGGAAGAGTCGGGAAAGTCAGAACTGGTACATTTAAAATAATTTGTAATTTGGGCTATAGCAATGAGGGAATGATGTCTGCTTGGTTGCGAGAGTGGTGGTCCATAGGATCGTGGGCATTGTCAACATGATGTCCAGACGAGGCTGCCGATCGGCGTGTGAATGCACATAGCCGCTATAAGAACTTACCACCCGCTAGAATCTAGGCCCCACATCCCGCCCGCTCCCCCGCTACGGGGTCCGGAGAAGCACGTGAGAGCCCTGAGCCAGCATTTTGTAGAGCCCTCTCTAGCAATTGCCGAGGACCCTTAAGCCGCGCCCACCCAAGCATAGCCTCCGTATTTACTGCATGTGCCTTCTTTTACAGCGCATCTTCACAGCTCATACGATAAAGTCGACCTCACGCCACACGAAGTTCTTACAACTTTTTTCGACAGACGGCCGCTTTACAGCCATTGATTGCCCTGCTATCACGCTCTTTTCTCGACGGCATCACCGCCGCAATGCCCATCCGCTTCCGTCTTCCGGCATCGCTGTCGTGCTCTGGGCCCCGAGCCCCGGGCTTGATCCCAGCCTCGGCGGCGGCCCGGCTGACGGCCCGGACGCCGACATTCTCACAAACTCGTGCCCCTGTCCACCAACAGGCGGTCCGGGCGTTCAGCGGGGATACCAAAGTGACCGCGGGAGAGCGGTCCGTGAAGATTGCCTCGTCCGAGGCAACGAAGCGAGCTGACTTGTGAGTCTTGTGCCGCTTCCACGTATTTCGACCAGATGCATCGCTGACCAGCGCATAGACCCAATTTCTGGCTACGGTATGTGGCAAGTGCCTGATTTTGATTTTGATCTTCTGTCTACGTCATAATCATAGCTCACATCGCCAGAGACAACTGCCGCTGCGCCAGCTGCGTCAACCAGGACACGTCGCAGCGGAACTTTGACACGTTCGAGGTGCGTCGAGATCAGGAAAGCAGGGCAGCTGGATCTGCGGACGAGAGACAAACGAGAGGCTGACAACAAGCACCAGATACCCGCCGACATCCGTGCTTCCGAGGTGAGCGCCGACGACAAGGGACTGAATGTCGTGTGTGAGTGGCAGCTCCCGCTGTTGACATCTATGCCTCTGAATTGTTTTCCTGACACGCTGCAGGGTCTGGAGACAGCCACAAGAGCCACTACCCCTGGGACTTTCTCCGCTTCTACCAGAACAATGACCACCGGTCACCCGAGCCGGTCGAGTGAGTGGCGCCCGCGGCGTCCTCGTGCCCGTCTAGCCTTGACAGACCGCTGACAGCTACGCAGCTTCCAGTACTGGGGCAGCTCGATTGCAGAGAACCCGCCGTCCGTGAGCTACGGCGCCGTCATGGACACGTCGTCCGAGGCGGGCATTGCCCAGCTGACCGATCTGATTGTGGGTGCTCCTTTCCGCCCCTATCTCCTCCCTCTGCAATCCTATATCCCCCATCCCTAACCCGGACAGCGCCGCTACGGCTTCGCGTTTGTGCACGACGCGCCCTTCGCGGACCCCGCCGACACCCAGCGCCTGCTCGAGCGCATCGCCTTCATCCGCGTCACCCACTACGGCGGCTTCTACGACTTCGTCCCGGACCTCGCCATGGCCGACACCGCCTACACCAACCTGGCTCTGCCCGCGCACACGGACAACACGTACTTTACCGACCCGGCGGGCCTCCAGGCCTTTCACCTGCTGTCGCACCAGTCGCCGGCGCAGGCTACCACCACCGACGCTGCCGACCTGGGCGGCGCGTCGCTCCTCGTCGACGGGTTCCACGCGGCCCGCGTCCTGCGCGACGAGGACCCCGACGCCTTCGACGTGCTGACGCGCGTGCGCCTGCCCTGGCACGCCAGCGGCAACCAGGGCATCACCCTCGCGCCCGACCGGCGGTACCCCGTGCTCGAGCTGGTCGACGACCGCGACAACGAGGTGGCGGCGGGCAGCACCAGGCCGACTCGGCTGAACCGCGTGCGCTGGAACAACGACGACCGCGGCGTCGTGCCCTTTGGCGGGCCCGACGCCGACGGCATCGACCCGGGCCGCTGGTACGACGCGGCGCGCAAGTGGTCGGCGATCCTCAAGCGGCCGGACGTGGAGTACTGGACGCAGCTGAAGCCGGGGACGCCGCTGAGTGAGTTTGCCCCTGGCTTGCCTCCCCTCCCCTTTTGAAGACATCGCTAACAGTCGAGTCTTTGACAACTGGCGGGTCATGCACGGCCGGAGTGCCTTCGTCGGCCTGCGGCGGATCTGCGGCGGATACAGTGAGTTGCTTCTCTCTATCTCTCTCCGTCGGTACCCATCACTGACCAACAGCCACCCGCGACGACTTCATCTCGCGATGGCGCAACACCAACTACCCGCGCGAGCAGGCGCTCCAGCAGGTCGTGGGCTAGGTCGCCGTGGAAAGACAAAAGAAAGACAAAAGAAAGAAACGTAGAAGAAACGCAGCAAATCATCCATGCACATAAATAAAACGAACTGCATACTCCGTACACACCTTAGCAAGCACTGCTCAGGTGCCCTCCTATCACCCTGGCCAGCCTGGAAGCTTTTCCCGAACCGTGCCGCACCATGTAACTCAAACGAGCGGCTGAACAGCGCCTCCTAGCTTGCCATGATCTCCTAAACCCAACCGGGACAGGCCGCTGCGGTGCTCGAAACGCTGTGCGCGACCTGGTTTCTAGAGCTGCCTCACGCTCATCAATTCGCGCATCATACGAGTAGTTGATCTTCTGCTGTCGTACTCCGTATACCGTAGATATAACAACATCGAGCGGGCTGCGCTAGCTGTGTCGTGTGTCTTGACATATATGAGCTCTACAACCAGAGCCGACCTCACAGCCTTGGCTTGGCCCCCCAAAACTGCCATCTATTTGTAATAATCGTGACTGCCATCCCTGTCGCGTGCCTAACAATGAAGCACTTGCGGCCTGATCCAGCCCTCTCATTCAACGGGAAGGAACGTGGTGGTGGTGTGGTGGGCAACCGCGTGCGGCTGCTCCTTGTGTCCGTCTCTGTGAAATAGACTGCGTCGCGCCTTCTCCTGCTGATTTTCTCTCCACCTCGACTGGCCGAATCAACGGCAGCCGCGACCAAGGTCGGACCCCACTTCTTCCCTCTTCGCGACTAGGCTGCCCAAGTCCCCTACAGAAAGTCGGGGGCGTCATATTTTTAGCAGGAACGAACGAACGGACGGCCTCCCCAATAGTGCTTCTCTCGTCTCAACCTTGCGTCCTTGCCCCTCCTTTTCCCGCAGAGCCCTACGTTTTCCTTCGCTCCTTCCTTCCGCCGCCATTTCTTATGTTCCAGGTTGGTCCGCTCTTCCCCCCCCCTTTCACCGTCGAGCCTGCCTTTCCTAGCAGAAACATTGACCCCAGCTCCAAAAAGGCAAAATCCGAGGCCCGACCTTCGCTCCTGTTTTGTGTCTTCATTTTCTCGTCAACGTCAATTTTGCCCTCCATTCTTAGAGAAACGCCCCCATCTCCTCCTGTTCGCCCTCCCACCTCCCACGTGTCTGGACTGTCTTCGACGGCCCTTGCGTGAGCGCCTTGTCATTGCCGCTCTCCTTCACCGACACGCGCATTTTCTTGCTGCCGAGCCTCGCGCGACCTGCACGACCACCTGACGATTGCTACGAATTTCGACGAGGCTTTTGACATTTCGTTTTCATTGTTGCTGACGCCGGGAGCTCTGCCGAACTTCGCTTCTTCGTTCGACCGGCCTCTGTTCTTGTCGATCCGCTGCCACCTTGCCAGCCTGCCGATCTGCCGTCCCGCCGGGTCCGAGTGAAGAGGTGCTTCCCCTGAGCATCTTCTCTCCCTTCCCGACTTTCTAGCCGGTTGCCTCCATTCGCAACCGACTCTCTCTCCTCTGCTCTCTCCTCTTCCTCTCTCTCATACACTCCCGTCCAGCATGGATCCCGACAGGCCGTCATTCGAGGCGCCCGGCGCGCCCGCCCCCCCCGATGCCCACCGCAACATCCAGGTCGACAATGCCATCCGCGCCATCACCGACAAGCAGCCGGTGCCCGAGATTGACTTTACCATCCACGCCATGGAGGACGGCTCCAGCGTCAGCACGCTCGAGCGCGTTTGCAAAGGTATTGTTGGAGAACCTTGGAAACAGGGACATAATACGACAACGATGGATGTGCTAACACCCGCCCAGATGTCCAGGCTCCCGCCACATACAAGCCGACCGACGAGCAGTTCTTCCACGACGAGACCCACACAAAGCCCAACATCGCCTTCCTCAAGCAGCACTTCTACCGCGAAGGCCGGCTCACCGAAGAGCAGGCCCTGTGGATCCTCCAGAAGGGCACCGAGCTGCTGCGCGCCGAGCCCAACCTGCTCGAGATGGACGCTCCCATCACCGTGTGCGGCGACGTCCACGGCCAGTACTACGACCTCATGAAGCTGTTCGAGGTCGGCGGCGACCCGGCCGAGACGCGCTACCTCTTCCTGGGCGACTACGTCGACCGCGGCTACTTCAGCATAGAGTGCGTGCTGTACCTGTGGTCGCTCAAGATCCACTACCCCAAGACCCTGTGGCTGCTGCGCGGGAACCACGAGTGCCGCCATTTGACCGACTACTTCACGTTCAAGCTCGAGTGCAAGCACAAGTACTCCGAGACCCTCTACGACGCCTGCATGGAGTCGTTCTGCAGCCTACCCCTGGCCGCCGTCATGAACAAGCAGTTCCTCTGCATCCACGGCGGCCTCAGCCCCGAGTTGCACACCCTGGACGACCTGAGGAAGATCGACCGTTTCCGCGAGCCCCCGACGCAGGGCCTTATGTGCGACATCCTCTGGGCCGACCCGCTCGAGGACTTCGGCCAGGAGAAGACCAGCGACTACTTCCTGCACAACCACGTGCGCGGCTGCTCCTTCTTTTTCTCGTACCAGGCCGCCTGCGCGTTCCTCGAGAAGAACAACCTCCTCTCCATCATCCGCGCGCACGAGGCCCAGGACGCCGGCTACCGCATGTACCGCAAGACCCGCACCACCGGCTTCCCCAGCGTCATGACCATCTTCTCCGCGCCCAACTACCTCGACGTCTACAACAACAAGGCCGCCGTGCTCAAGTACGAGAACAACGTCATGAACATCCGCCAGTTCAACTGCACGCCCCACCCCTACTGGCTGCCCAACTTCATGGACGTCTTCACGTGGTCGCTGCCCTTTGTCGGCGAGAAGATCACCGACATGCTGATCGCCATCCTGAGCACATGCTCCGAGGAGGAGCTCAAGGAAGAGGCGGCCGCCATGGCGGCATCGCCCGGGCCGAAGTCCCCCCCCATCACGCCCGGCACGCCCGGCCTCGGTAGCCAGGACCCGGATTCGATCGAGTTCAAGCGCCGCGCCATCAAGAACAAGATCCTGGCCATCGGCCGGCTGTCGCGCGTCTTCCAGGTGCTGCGCGAGGAGTCGGAGCGCGTCACGGAGCTCAAGACCGCCACGGGCGGCCGCTTGCCTGCGGGCACGCTCATGCTCGGCGCCGAGGGGATCAAGAATGCTATCAGCAGCTTCGAGGACGCCCGCAAGGTCGATCTGCAGAACGAGCGGCTACCACCCAGCCACGACGAGGTGGCACGCCAGAACGAAGAAGACCGGCAGCAGGCCCTCGACCGGGCGACGAAGGAGGCCGACAACGACACGAAGCTGCAGACGCTGTCTAGAAGACTCAGCACGTGAGTATTACTCTAGAACGACTCCTCTCCTGTTTGTGTACCGTCATGCTAACGTTGGTGGGAAACAGTGACCGCAAGTAATAATACGATGGCATGCCTTTTTTTCAGGATTGTACCTTGGCTTTCTACTCAACCCCTTTTTTGGTCTTATGTCTTCTCGCTAGGCTTGGGTATCGTTTTGTTTTTTTCTTCTGGTAAAGCTTGAAGCAAGGGGACCACGAACGCGGCAACAACGGCAGCATAGACCAGTGCCAGATGATTTCTCTTTATTTTCCAATAAAAATAGGAAGGGGGGGAAATATGCGACATATATATGACATATACTCCATTCGTGCCCGAAGCAAAAACGCAAAAAGAGACATGATTTTTTTGAATAGCTTAGAGCTGGTTTTTCAAAGTCCTATTTTACGAATTGTGTTCTTTTTTGCAAATTTCCTCGTTCTCTGGTCAATCTCTCCTCCCCTTCTCGGCTTCTAATGAATTTGTTTTTACCATGTCGACGGTGTACCTTGATCTCGTTGACCTGCTTAGGGCAACCAAACAAAACATGACTGGATAATGAATTTATGCATTGTTTCTTTCTTGCTTTCTTTCGGGATCCTCTCATGGGGATTTCTTCCCCGTCCTAAAAGGGTATCTGGACCCGGTCATTTCACAAAGGAGGTTAACGCCTTTGCATCATATATTCTCGTGATGACAAAAAAGTTGTTCATGTTGAAGACAAACCAAAACCGGGCTCTTGCTTGCACTTTTGTTTCTGTTTTCCCTTCCCTTTCCCCTTCGTCTCTCATCTGAACGTTGAAATTCCATGTCCCTTTCCTATGCATATCTGCTTGTTAACTGACAAGACAGCCTCCCCCACCCCCCTACGCCCTCGTCTTCTTGGCAAACGCGTCGATGAACGCCGCCAGCTTCGCGGCGCCCTCCTCCGGGATCGAATTGTACGACGAGGCGCGGATTCCTCCGACGCTTCGGTGCCCAGCCAGGCCCGTCAGGCCCAGCGCCGTGGCCTCCTTGAGGAACGCCTTCTCGACGGCCTCGTCGGCGGCGCCCGCCGTGTCGGTGATGCGGAACACGATGTTCATGCGCGAGCGCGCGGCCGGCACGGGCGCGACGCGGTAGACGTCCGGGTGGGCGTCGAGGGCGGCGTAGATCTGGCCGGCCTTGCGGGCGGAGACCTTTTCTTGGCCGGCGGCCTTGTCGGCGGGGTAGGCGGCGAGCAGCTTCTTGAGGACCTGGCCGGCGATGTAGACGCTGCGCGAGTTAGCAAGCGAGGGAGAGAAGCGAGGGGACCAATAAAAAGGGGGTGACGTACTCAAAAATACTCAGTGTGTTGTACAGGCTCTCGTTCTTGGCAATGGTCTCGTACGACAGCACGATGGGGCCGATGGGCAGGCCCAGGGCGCGCAGCAGCGCCGCCGACGGCTGCGGCAGCAGGCTCTTCTTGACGACGGCGACCGTGATGCCCGTGGACCCCAGGTTCTTCTGGGCGCCGAAGAAGAAGACGCCGTAGTTGCGGACGGGGACGGGCCGCGACAGGATGTTGCTCGACATGTCGGCGACGATGGGCCCCCTCGTGTTGCCCGCGGACGGGGCCAGCGCCGCGGGAAACTCCTGGTACTCCACGCCGTCGACCGTCTCGTTGGCGCAGAGGTAGACCAGGGCCGGGTTCGGCGACAGCCTGCCGACCCAGTCGGCCTCGTCGGGGATCCCCGCGAACTTGCTGGCGGTGCCGGGGCGCGCGTCCTTGACCGTGCGGCCGTCGGCCACCAGGTTGACCTTCTCGGGCCCCAGCAGGCGCTGCGCCTCCTGGTAGGCCTTGAGCGACCAGCTGCCCGTGACGAGGTAGTCGAGGCGCAGCTCGGCGTCGACCTTGGCGCGGAGGGCGGCCAGCAGCTCGGCGCTGGCGTCGTCGTCGGGCAGTCCCTGCTGCGCGACGAGGGCGCTCCGCTCGCGCAGCACCCAGGCGCCCACGAGGTTGTAGACGGTGGAGGCGAACCCGCCAGTGCCGCCGCCCTGCATCAGCAGGACCTCGTACTCGTCGGTGGGCACGTCGAGGAACGCGGCCAGGTCGGCGCGGGCGTCGCGCACGATGCCCATGGCCAGCGCGGAGCGGTGCGAGTGCTCGGCCAGGCCCAGGCCAGTTTCGTTAAAGTCAACGAGGGCCTTGGCGGCGCTCTCCAGCACGGCGGTAGGCAGAAGAGCCGGGCCGGCCCCGAAACTGCAAAGTTAGCATGAGGTACGGTCATGGGGATGATGAACTGCAGGGGAAGGAGGGCGGTGCAAGCCTACTAGGTGATGTCGTCACGGCCAGGCATGGTGATGGTGGGTCGTGGGGATGGGTTGCAGGGAAAGTAAAGAAGTAAGTCGGAGAAACGAAGCAAGATGCTCGCAGGGAAAGCGACGACCAGGTTGACAGGGCAATTGCTCGTCTTTATATTGATTGGCAAGAGCCGTTTCTTTGGGGGTTCACAACTGTGAGTCTTCGTCAACGCCCCCCCATTGAATTTTCAGCTAGAGAAACTAGCCGGTGTCGGAACTGTGTGACGCCGTTTCTGGCGTTTTGCTCTACGCGACCAGCGCCATTAGCACGTCCGCAGCGAGCTCCGCAGCAAGCGCGCCAACCAACCGGCGGCCGTGACATGACTCATTTTTATTGCCAGGGCGTACTCTGTGCTCGTTCTGGGCCTCGTCTTATACGCTACAATTCCCCGGATTCTGTTCAGCAGTTCTCACAAAGCGTGGGGTAACTGCCCGCAGCCTTTCCAGCGGCGAAGTTGTGGGGGCGCTGTTTATTGTCGTTTTGTGTGCTGTAATAGAGAGTTGACAACTCTTTCTATGACAAACGGAAAGGAAGGAGCGACCTCAAGGGTTGATTGGATTGCACAGATCCTCTGCCTGGCCGAAGAAGGCAAGAGCAGGGAACACACGTGTCGCGCCTTCTCGATTTGGCCGGTGCAACGGACGGTCTGCTTCCCTCTCGTCACGAGGCTGCACCAGTGTCACAAGCCTCACCCAACCTCACTTTCGCCAGAATAATGGCTGCACTGCATCTTATGCCATGCAATTATACTCTTTCGCAGGCTGGAAGTGTCCTGCTCTGGTCGGCTGCTCCCCGCTTCCGCTGCCATGCATCTATCCGACTCGTCTCGGCTTCGGTATTTGCAATTGCCGGAACTGCCTAAAACAGAAGTCGATCCAGGGACGGGCAGGGAAGCTACGGCTGGCGTTGGGGGCCGCGCGCACTTTCCGCACCTTCCACGCCGCCTGTCTAGAATAAAGTTTCTCCGCACTTTACTCCATACCTTCCCCCCCCAAGGTCACCAACATCCCAGCACCGCAAGGGATCTTGGAGGATCCTCTTAAACCATCTACTTAAAATCTGCAGTTCACCCGACGGCGTGGTAGCGCTTTTTTCCCTCACTTTTTTGGACCGGCTTCCTTGTCTTCCATCTCTTTCTCGTTTCTGTTGCCGCACAAGCCCCTACGCCCAGCCGCGATTCCTCCCATGATCGCCTTATGATCGCCGCCTGCAATGGCGGACCGCAAGAACCCTGAGGCCGCCGCCGGACGGCACTCCCACGCCATGCCGGCGCCGTCATTTCGTACGTGCCAGAAGCCATGACGACGAGGATAAAGACCGCTAACACACCCCAGCTACGCACAACTCCCCCCGCACCTGGTTACTCACCCAGGCCCTCTCCCCGCTGGCCGTGCGCCTCATCCGCCTGCTGCTGGCCCACGGCGACTACGTCGTCGCCTGCCTGCCGCCGCGCGAGATCGCCAACGACGCCTGCAGCGCCGAGTTCCGCGAGCTGGCCAGCGAGTGCCGCAACCCGTCGGGGCGCTTCAAGGACCGCGAGGGGTGGAAGGACCGCATCCGCGGCATCCGCTGCGACGGCCGCTTCATGGGCCAGTGCGTGGCCGCCGTCGCCGAGGCCGTCCAGGTGTTCGGCCGCATCGACATCGTGCTGTGCTGCTCGTGCGAGGCCGTGGTGGGCGCCGTCGAGGAGCTGGGCGCGTCCAACGCCCTGGCCCAGAACCTCGTGCGCGACCAGTTCGAGACCGTCTTCTTCGCGCAGGTCAACTTCATCAAGGCCGCGCTGCCCCAGCTGCGCGCCCAGCGCACGGGGCACGTCATGGTGCTGTCGAGCATCGGCGGCCACATCGGCACGCCGGGGATGCCCATCCACACGGCCGCCACGTGGGCGCTCGAGGGCTACTGCGACTCGCTGGCGTACGAGATCGCGCCCTTCAACATCAAAGTCACCATCGTGCAGCCCCAGACCGAGGTCCAGACCCTGACCAACAAGATCGTCTTTGCGCCCGCCATGCCCGAGTACGAGGCGGCGGCGGCCTCCTCCGCCTCGACGGCTGCCGCCGCGACACCGACGCCCTCCTCCGAGTCGCCCAAGAAGCGCAAGGCGACAGGGCCGCAGCCCGCTGCACCACCACCTAGCTCACATCAACGATTCCGGT
>WNYD01000179.1:0-61187 GCA_021396205.1 Sporothrix brunneoviolacea
GGCGGCGGCCGCCGCAGAGGACGCAGCCGCCGCGGCAGCAGCCGAGGGATCGGCGGCGCTCTTGGACGCGTGGTCGCCGCCGGCCGAGTTTGCTGCTGCGCTCGCCGCCCCTGTGCCTCCTGGTCCTCCTGCTGTCGCCGCCGTCGCCGTCGCCGCCGACGCGGTCGCCGCCAGGATCCGGTCCACGTCGCCGCCGAGCTCCGGCAGGGCGGACCGCACCTGCCCCGCCAGCGCGTCGCGGAACTGGGCAAAGGCGGCGCTCTTCCCCGCGCGCAGCTGGTTGGTCCGGCGCACGAGCTCGACGAACTCGCGCGTGTAGATGTCCGGGTTGCGCCCCGCCTCGACGTACTGGACGAGGTCGCGGGGGACCGAGGGGAGGGCGCGGGGGGTGGTGCTGCTGCTCCCCGGGCCCGCAGCCGGGCCGCCGCCGTCGTCTTCCGCGGCCACCTCGTGGACGTCCCTCAGGGAGCGGGACAGGACGTGGACCTCGGCGACGAGGGCGTCGAGGGAGGTGTGGGAGCCGGCGGCGTCGTAGGCGCTGGTGTGGAGCATGACATTGTAGAGAGACTGGATGGTGTCGCGGATGGCACCTGAGGGGAGGAGGGGGGGGAGAGGAGACGAGTCAGCAATGGAATGAAGAATCAGAGGGAGCAGGGAGGGGAGAGAAGCTCACTCTCGGCCTGGGCCGTGGCGGACGGCTCTATGGGCGCCATGGCTGCGGCGGGTGTGCGTGGGTGGTGAGGACGTTTGGAGAGGGCGTTGTTCGCAGGGCTGCTTCGACACTGGTGTAGTTTAGTGGGGAGCTGGAGCTTGGCTGGCCTGGAAAATACGCACGTGGTGATGCACGTGATACACATTGGCCTCGGCGTATACAACTTTTGCACAGCACCCACGGCTGCAAATGCCTAGCATCAAGCCATACGGTCTGTCCAATGACGGGGGCAGCATATGCCGGACAAAGTGTCGCTGCCATGCTCACATGCGGTCGGAATTGATGTTGCCATTTCGTATTAATTGTTCTCTTTCTTAGATGTCCACAGCCCATGTGGATTCGACAGCACACTAACATGACATGCGGCTCAGCGCGTAGCTGTATAGTCCGGGGAGACGAATCGTTGTTTACTTTTCATGGGTATGCCATCAATACGACATGGAACTGAGTCATGTAGCCAGGTAGGAAGAGAGCTCCCGCGCGGGCGTGGACGGTCTGGGGCGGGCGATTTGGTTATGGTGTGCCATTGTAGCTGACGGCATGGGCTGCAGGGCTGACGTTTTTGCGAGCTAAAGCCAAGCACAACATCGAAGAAGCGATCACGATATTGCGGCTAGCCAAGACGGCCAGGGGGTTGGACAAAAACGTGTTGACTATAACCGTGAAAAGTAAAAAAAGGCTTCCGAATTTGCTTGAGATTCAGCTTTTGCATCGAGCATTTCCGCATCTCCGAGGACTCCCCTCTCGGTAAAGCAGACGATGCTGCATGGGCATCGTTTCCACGTCGCGATACTTAAGTATGGCAGAGGATCGCCATGGAGGAGAATGTAAATAAGCCGAGAGGGCAGCTTCGCCTTGCTTTCGTCTCGCCGTAATTAAAGTAGCCCATCTACCGAATCTCTTGCCATGCCGACTGTCCTGTGGAGCGTCGACCGCTCGTCGTCGGCCGGCTTGCCCGACGACAGCGTCGCCACGAGCTCGGGCGACGAGAAGAAGACGCCGCAGGTGTCTGTGACGTCCGACAGCGGCGCGCCGCCGCTCGGCGAGCCCCTCGACACGAGCCGCAAGTTCTTCTGGCAGAAGTCGGCGCAGGTCGACCTGGACGCCATCGCCACCCAGCCCTCGGTCTTTGACGATCCCGACTTGGTCGCCCAGTATCGGCCGCGGGCCGACTGGGAGAACCTCCACCGGTTTGATCCCTCGGCGCGGTGGACGTGGCGCGAGGAGAAGGTTGGTTTTCTCTGCGGCTCGATTTTGTTCGAGAATGCCGTCTGACAGTCTGGCAGGCCCTGGTCCGGAAGATCGACATCCGCATCTTCATCTTCACCTGCGTCGCGTTCATGTCTCTGGAGATCGACCGGGCGAACCTCTCGCAGGCACTCACAAACAACTTCTTGGCGGACCTGAAGATGACCACGAACGGTAGGCACGCAATCTATCTCTATAAACGCTCTTGCGGCAGGCCCCGGCGCAGCAGCTAATCACGACTGCGCAGACTATAATCTTGGCAACACGGTCTTTACGCTGTCGTTTATGTGTGCCGAGCTGCCTTCGCAGTTGGTTTCCAAATGGTACGCACCACCGCTGCTTGACGCTATAGAAACATATACACAATCAGCATCGGACTGACAACGGGTGCACGGAAACAGGATGGGCCCGGACCGGTGGATTCCGCTGCAGATGATTCTGTGGAGCATCGTCGCCGCGAGTCAGTTCCGGCTGAGCGGCCGCGCCTCGTTCCTGGCCACGCGCTCGCTGCTCGCCATCCTCCAGGGCGGCTTCATTCCGGATGTGAGTGGCTGCGACCCCTACCGTGCGAAGAGAAGAACGTAATTTGTCGGGGCGTCCGTCCTAACCGAGCAGATGAACCTCTACCTGTCGTACTTTTACACGAGCGCCGAGCTGCCCGTCCGCCTGTCCCGCTGGTGGGCGGCCATGCTGACGTCCATCATCATCGGCGCCTTTCTGGCGTTCGGCATCCTGCACCTCGACGGCGTGCACGGCATCGAGGGCTGGCGGTGGCTGTTTCTGATCGAGGGCATCATCACGGGCGTGGTGGGCGTGTCGGCGTTCTACTTCATGCCGCCGAGCCCGACGCAGACGGGCACGTTCCCGCGCAGCAAGAAGGGGTGGTTCACCGAACGGTGGGTTTGTGATCTTGCTATGCCCCGGGCCGGCGTGGTCTTTGTGCTAAACGAATTTTGGCAGCGAGGAGACTACCATCATCAACCGAGCCATCCGCGACGACCCGTCCAAGGGGACGATGCACAACCGCCAGGCGATCACGCCCAAGCTGCTGTACAAGGCTCTGTCGGACTACCACCTCTGGCCCGTGTACGTGATCGGGGTCCTGTACCAGATCCCGATGGGGCCGCCCGCCCAATACCTAACACTCAGGTCAGACACCCCTTCGATGTGTAAGCTCGGCGTTCTGAAATAATTTCACCCTTCCTAATACACAACCGCAGTCTCAAGAGCCTCGGCTTCACCACGTTCCAGACCAACCTGCTGGTCATCCCCTCCAACGTGCTGTCCATGATCAGCCTCCTGCTGGTCACGAGCTTCGCCGGCTGGACGCGCAAGCTGGCCCTCAACGGCATCATCGGCCAGGTGTGGGCGCTGCCGTGCCTCGTCGCGCTCTACGTGACCAACACGACCGCGGAGAGCAAGTGGGCCGTGTTTGCCATCGTGACGGTGCTGCTCGGCTTCCCGCTCAATCACGCGGTGCAGGTTGGTGAGTAGTGATGGACCACATTTATGTAGTCTGCAATCCAAAGACGTGCGCTGACCACCAAAAAAAAGGCTGGGTCTCGCGCAACGCCAACACCGTCCGCTCCCGGACCGTGTCCACGGCCATGTACAACATGTGCGTCCAGGCCAGCGGCGTCATCTACTCCAACATCTACCGGACAGGTAAGCCCTCCATTACTCGCTGCCTCGCTGGCCCTCGTTGACCGCTTCGCTAACTCGCTCGCTCGCTAGACGACGCCCCCCGGTACCGCCGCGGCAACAGGGACCTCATCGCCATCTGCGTCGGCAACATCGCCCTGTATCTCGCCGTCCACTTCTACTACAAGCACGTCAACGCGCGGCGCGACAAGGTCTGGAACGCCTGGACGCCGGCCGAGCGCGAGCACTACATCAGGACGACCACGGACGAGGGCAACAAACGCCTGGACTTCCGGTTCGACTACTGAAAAAGGTCGGCCGGGTTGTTCTCGTTGCGTGCTGGAAGATGCCAAGCAGCGATATTGTCGTAACCTGCTGAGGGATTATTATCTCTGCAGAGCTGGTCTTGCACCTTACCTACTGCTTGACACTCTTGAGAAGATTAAGATACTTTACTTTACTACCCATTCTGCCTGTCGTTCCAAGCACCACCTTTTGTTGTACTGGTAGTATCTTATGTTTGGTAGTCCACATAGGTAGTTCACAATGGCGGGTTTTCTTTCTAGACAGCCGCAACCATAGTGCACAGAGCTTGGCAAACACCAATGCCGTCTCTCCGCAGCACGCAAAAAGTGGAAAGCATCAAAAATAAAGTCAAATTTACTCCGGGACTAGATGCCTTTTGTTGGCCCTGTCCACGACGGCCCGAGCCTATCCGCCTGTCGTGCCGGTTTCCCCCCTTGCCCTAGTCGGTTCCATGGTTCCAATCTGAAATGGTGTAGTCGTACAAAAAAGCAGAGGGCGTTGTCAAGCTGTGATCTGCTGGACAAAGCAAGTCATCACACACTTGTATGATAGATACTTCATCCGTCTGGATTTCGCACTGCCAATATCTTTGCTAAAAAAAGGCCCTCCCAAAACGCCAGGTGTCAAAATCCTCGAATCTCTCAAATATCAACGCCAAAAAATACAATCATATTGCTGGCCAAAGCGGTTGGCCTGCCAAAAGAAATGCAACACCCGCGGTCCAACCAAGTCTCCAATTCATTCACTTCCGCAGCTTCGGCCGCGCTAGGCTGTTGAGGCGGCTAAGGCTCAAGACAGGCCGCTTCTTCGTCGTCGATCCGGGTGTCTTGCCACCAGCAGTGCCAGAAAATGCGGGCTGCTTCTGTGGCATCATCTTCTGCGGAGTGCTTCTCACACTGCCGGCGCGGCCGGCGGACGAGATTGTCTTACCCGCGAGGCGAGGTGCGAGGAGAGCCTCGCCCTCTGGAACGGGCTCGTTCTTGCGCTTCTTGGCTGCCCGGTCGGCCGCCTGCTGCTCGGCCTCCTCGTCTGCCTCGCTGACGCGGGAGCGCTTCTTGTTGGCAATACCGTGCGGGATGACGTTGACGGCCACTGGTCGCGTGTTCTCCTTGTTGGGACCGTCCGTTGCCACCAGGGCTGTAAACATGTCACCGGCATGGCTGCTGCCTGGGAAGCTGCCGGGAATCTTGGGCATGACCGATGCCAACGACCGGACTTGGCGGATACTCGCCTGGCCAGGTGAAGAGCCAAAGCCAGTCGGCGACGTCTGCCCGAAGTTGATCGTCTTGTCACTGCGGAACGTGAAGGTACCGGGAACCGAGGGCGGCGGCGGCGCCAGTTTTGCCGACGGTGAGAAAACGGCAGGGGCCTGGGAAGGCTCCGCCTTTCTGCTAGAAGTAGAACCGCTAAGCAGCTCATGGCCCGACAAATCGGGATAAAACACGGTAGCACCAAAACGGCGTCGGATGCTGGGCGAGTCCGTCACAGCAGCAGATACCGTGCCATCCATGTCTACTGCCATATCTGAATCGCGTGCAGGATGGGATTTCAGAGCGGATCGAGGAAGGCCAGATCTAATAAGAGACGGCGACTTTGCTGACAGTACAGTCCGCTGCGTGACGGGCGTAAACGCCACGCGCTTGATGAGCTTGCGGCGTGGTGTTGTTGCCGGGAAGCGTGGCAGCGGCATGTCAGCCAGGCGAGGGGGTGCCGGCGTCTTGGAGAACGCCATGACGGCCGGGGCCATGGGTACAGGGAGAGCGCTACGTGCTGCGGTCGTGTTGGCCGCGGACGGCACATTGGTAGTAGGAAGAGCCGTGCTTGTCTTGTGAACCTTCTGAACCTCTGCCCGGGAGGTTGGGGGATGGGGCCTACTTCCTTTCTCGGCCTCGGCAGGAGGGGGCGTGCGGACAGACGCCTGCAGACTGCTCATGGTGGCCGACTTCTTCAGGGCCGAAAATAGCTGCGAGGGTGTCTTGCTCGGCGCCTTATTCGGCGTCTTCCCCGGCGTCTTGATTTGCAGATCACTCGTGCCTGGCGTCTTGACGCTTGTGGATCTCGCCAAGGCCGACTTGGTGGGTGTAAGGAGGGAAGCTGTGGTGTTCGAACGACTCAGACCAGAGACGCTGTTGGTCAGGGAGGAGGCAGGCCGGGGCAAGGCGCTCAAGGCGCTCCCGTCGCGGGACATCGGGCGGCTGCTTGACGCGTCATCGCCAATGTGTTGCTTGATACGCTTGGCAGCAGACAGGGGCTGCTCGTCGGATGACTGGAACAAGAGATTGCCCTTGCGTACAGATTGAGGCGGCTTGCTATCGCCGCCATGGCCGCTGTGGCTGCTGCTGGTGCTGTTGCAAAACAGCGGGTTGTAGTGCTTCTTCGTTGTCGACATGGATGCCGAAACTGGCACGGCCGGCGTCCTGGAGGACTTGTTTGGCGTGTCATCCAAATTTGCCTTGGACTGGGTCCGCTTAAGACCACGGGCCTGGCTCGAGATGGCGGGAGTGGCAGCGGGGGCCGCCGTGGACTTGACGGGGGTGAAGCGCGCTGCGCGGAAGGCCGACGGGTGGCTGGCAATCGAGTCCATCTTGCTGAACTGGGCCGTGTGGGCAGCACTGAAGCGGTTGGCGCGGCTCTTGGGCATGGCAATCTTACGCCCCCCATTTGCGCCGTTCTCAGCCTCCTCTTCGGCCTGGGCCTTTTCCTGCTCGCGCTGCACCTCGAGATCGGCGCGGATCTTCTGCGCCTCTTCGCGCAGCTCCTCCATCATGCGCCGCGCCTCGTCGCTGAGGCCCAGGTCGGGGGTCTGGCCCGCCTTTCTGGCGCTGGCGGTGGCTTCTGCGGCAGCGACATCGTTGGATGCCTTGTCGTTCTTGCGAGAGAACCGGAATGTAAAGGGCGAGATGGCCGAAAGCGGCGACCTCTTGGCGGACGGGCTCTCCTGTCTCGCAGCATCGATATCAGCAAAGCCCAGCCGCAGGGCCGACGACGGCGGCGCCTTGGGGGCGTTTGCCTTGCCGGGGCGCATCTCCGACATGGACGGCTTGGTCGGGGATGACCCGGCTGGTGTGCGCGGGGGGAGCAGGACTGGCGATGAGGGCTGCTCTTCGGAGGCTTCATGCTGTTCGGCCAAGGAATCGAGGTTCGGTGCTGCGGCACCTCCGCTTGGCTATGGATACAAAATCAGTCTCTGGCATACGAACGCGCAGCACAATGGCAATAGACGTCTTCGTGTCGCTTCTCGCCTTACCTTGGAGTTGCTGGCCAGCCGAGCCGAGCGACGTCGAGTCAACGGCGCCATTTCTGAGGGTGGATGGGTGGATCGTAGGTTAGGAGTTGATGGGCGTGGAGGAGGACAGACAGAGGGACTGGCAAGACAGGAACAAAGACGGGAAATAAGAGCCCGGCGTAAACAAAAACCGTGGCGAGAAAATCACCCTATCTCGACCGTTGCGGCGATGATGTCAAGAGGCGTGTTTTTCGCTGTCATGGGTCGTCAGCGTGGGTGGCAAGGGCAGTCGATCACGGATCACGCGCCGTTGGTGGTTCTCATTCTTGGTTGTCCGGGAGGGAAATTGGAAAGAAAGAAGAGGAGCGCGAGTATGGCGGCCAAGCTAAGATACAATGGAGAGGGAGGATGAAGAGAGAGGCCGGGAGAGAGAGAGAGAGGGCCAAGGCGGCGCGTCTGTTTGGCTGCTGCGAGGGGGTTTGTTTACTTTCGGGCTGGCCCAAGCTCCTTCCCGCGCACTAGCAACAGGCCACAACAAATACAGTGTGGCGTGCATACAGTACTATTCCGCACTGTATGAAGGTCGACGTCCATACTCGCATATGTACTCCGTACTCCGTACTCCTACGCAGTCCCAGGCCCAAGCAATCCAGGCGGCTGGCTGCCTGGCTGCAAGGGACGCGGCATTTCGAGATTGGCTACTATGGGGAAGCTGGACAGGCTGGTGCAGGGGCTAAGACAGACAGAGCTGATCGTCAATTTGCAGATGCGCAACTGTCATGAACACATGCACGAATACGTCGTACGGCTAGCACGGCTATCACTCTGCTGCTCTGTTGCCCATCTCATTTCAAGCAGACGGCCGTATCGAGACAAGGCACGGAGCCGGAAAAGGGGATGAGGCAAGGAAAAGGAGGCGGCTCGTATTGCTTCTACGAAGGATGAGCTGTCTGGGCAGCCTGTCCACGATTCCAGACTAGCGAGAATCGACTCCGGGGTCACCGATGCGCAGCAAGGAAGTGCCGGATCCGGGGCACGGCCGGGGGCTGCAAGTAATGGCGCGAGAACGGGTGTGCATCCTGTCGAGATGCCATGGCCAGGTAGGGGGGGGGCAGCTGGAATGGTTTCGAAGGCATCGAAGGCATCGAAGGTTTCGAAAGCTTCGAAGCTTCCATCGGGGCGGCTAGGGCGCCGTGTCATCTTATCCGCGTCTCAATATCACGCAGGGGTCCTCGCAGGAGGGTGTGAGCTGTGTCTGCAATTCCGGCGAGTCCGTTGCGTTGCCGTCGTCGAACGGCAGAGGCTCGTGCTTCGACTAGTATTCCAAGATGACAACAATAGCTTCCGACTGCCTGGGGGACAGGGGGACTCCAGCAGGCCCCCTGCGACAACAAGCACACCCTCTCCTGTTCCTGCAGCCAGCACGCAGCGATAAGGAAGCGAGAAGCAGGGCGGCGGACGGAAATCTGCGAAATGACGATGGGCTTGGGGCTGTTCTCCATACGAGCCTTCTCCTGCGCCGTGCAGTCCTGCGAGGACGTCGAACGCAAGGACGCAAGGCTAAGCCAGCTCATCAGAGGATGCATGCGCTTGTGATGGACGGCCCCCCTTCTTTATTGCCTTTTTCCTTCCTTGGCTGGCGCGCGCCCTGCACCCACCCACCCTGCCAGCGATCGCCGCGACGGATGAAACGAGGCATATATTGTTCTGGCGCTAGAATCCTTCTAGAAGGTGTCTCGCGTCATTTCGTTTCGTTCCCTTGGCCAAAAGGTGTGAGTGGGCGCTCTCCTCGTCGTTTTTTCTGTCTTCCCGCGGGTGGCAGCCAGCGAATAGAGAGATTGGGGGTCGCCCGGCATGGGGCTCTGGCGTGGGATGAGGAGCATTCGCTTCTTGGCTCCCCGTCCTTGCCTGGCCGGCTGCCCCTTTTTCCTCTCTTGGAACGTCGTCAGGCGAGACGGCGCGCGGCCGCAGTAGTGCACAGGCTAGCCGCTGCTCCCCACAGGACGAGGAGAAAAGACGAGGGCCGACGAGAAAATGACGAAAGAGCTAAGCAGAGGAAGAAATGCAATGCGTTGCCGTCTGGTCATGCTTCGATCGGACTGCTGGGTGTCCGACGACGATGGCAGGACTGGCCAGCAGCCGCAGCATCCGGAACAGCCTCAATGTCCGTTGTCGTACTCGTACTCCGTACTCGAGAGGCTCACGTCTGAATGTCTCGGCCCCAGCTCCTCGGAGATGCATGTTCCCAAAGCACCCCACAAGCGGCACCTGCCAAGCCGAGTGCGTCAAGGGAGCGGTCTTGCAAAGCAGTGTTTGCACCCCTTGTGCTACGAGCACTCTGCCCGCGCATTGTGCATGCCACGGGATTTGCTCGTTCGTACGGAGCACTCGTAGGCAGGGAAGAAGCAAGCAAAACGGACGTCGAGCGCGGAATTGAGGGTGAGCAGCGACAAAGCTGTCCAGTAAAATCGCCGTCTGCGCTGTTAATACGACTGCGGGCCAGTCGTGAGCTCTGCCGCGGTACCCCAGATCGGCGCACTGTCGGCGGGCGCTCGCAAGTACCTTTTGCTCGCTCTGTCGGCGACCTCCGCTCGAAAATTTTGGGCGGGAGCGTGCCAAGACCTCGCTTTCCCCCCCTCGCCAAATCGGCTCAGGTGACAAGAAAAAAAAGCTGGAGACGAGCGCAAGCATGCCTTCCCCTCCCATCGCCCTGGCGTCTGATTGGCGCGGCCATTTTTTAAACCTTTCCCTTTCCCCCAGGAAGGAAGGAATTATTGACCTGAAAAATTTTCCCCTGTCCGCCACTGTCATAACGACGTCGCAACTGAGAGCAAGAGCCGGCGTCCCCGATCTCGCAGCGTGACGCAGTGGAATAATACGCGTTTTGCAGTGTCGTCCCTGATACCAGAGCCGATGGCTTGCCAGCCTGTTCAGCAGAATTGAAGACGCTCAACGCTGCCTGTAGTCACGACACCTGCACCCGCCCGCCCCGTTCCAAGCCAATGCGGAGAACAGGAGACGTGAACGTGATGCCCGCCTCCTCTGCTCCTCTCCTCCTCTTCCCTTCTCCTCTTTGCATACCCGCAGTGCCGTGTCATGTTCCTTGCTCCTTGCTCGCCGTATACGCGAGCATGTCCCCAATGCTTTTGCTGGCCTGGCCACCGTGGCCGTGCAGACGTGGAACGGTGGAGCAACCCGATTTCGGCAAGGTCAGCTGGAGCCCGGTCGCCGTACTAAACGGGAAACGAACCACTAACAGACAGAAAAAGCAAAAGGCCGAGGAGAGCACGACGTGCGTGATGGGTGGGCAGGCAAATTGGACATGGGAAGACAAAGGAGACAATAGAAACTAGGCGCAGAAAATGGGAAATAGAAAATAGAAAGGAAAAAATAAGAAGAACATAGAAAGCACTCGTACTCGTACTTGTACGCTGGGAAGGACCGTTCTGACAGCAGTGCCACGAGTCGACGGGCAGTCCCTGGCAGGGACGAGCCAGGCCCAGAGCACCCGGATGGAGAAGCTGCCTAGGCCTTTGGCGAGATAGCCGCAGGAAATACGTTCGACCGCCATGCCACGCCTGCTTGCTTGCCCGGCCGCCCTTTCTCTGCCTGGGGCGAAGTGTCGTGGCCCGTCCGCAGAACGGAGCAAAAAATAGCAGCCGTACTCGTAGTGGTGGCCAAGTTGGGGAAGGAAGCTACGACGTATGGCTCTGAGGGAGATCAGCGCTCTTGCCTGAAAAATTTTCATCCTCGCACCTCCCCTTTGGCGCTCGCCGTTATTCTCGCACTTGCCGTTTTAGCCTTCTGGAGTTCTTTGGCGCTGGCATTCGCGGCGACCAGGCCAACACGGACTGCAGGCTGGCCTGAGTGAGAAAGGGCATCTTACGGGGGTCCTCTGCCTCAGAAGCAACAAGGGGGGGTGTAAGATTCTTATGATACTTGCAATGTTGGCGTTGCACCGTAGCGAGCTTACACCAGGAGGAGAAGCGCTTTGCAGGTGGAGCCCCGAGAAAGAAAAAAAACAAAAGCAAAACAGCCCTGGCGGGACAGCGGGCAAGGGAGGGAAAGAGGGGGCAGCAGGAGGGGAGGAAGCAGTCGCCGTTCTGGCGCCTGGGAAGCAGCCACCCACTGCCGCGAAAGCTAGCAGCTGACTCTCGCTCTCCTTCCGTGGAGCCTACTAGGCAGTGTGGGAAGGGGCCATCGACGATGGGAGTGGAGGAAAGAGGGGAGGGAGGAGGAGGCAGGCAAAATCTGAATGACACGGGCAGAAGTGGTCTTTGTATTTGTACGGTTTATTAGTATTTTTTTTCCTCTTTTTCTTTTTCGCCTTTTGCCCTCTGCCCACTGCCCGCCTGCCCTCTGCTGCTCCTTTTCTCGATTTTTGGATTTTTGGTCTTTTCCGTTTTTTCGGTTTTTCCCAGACTCAGAGAAAACACAATCCAAGAAGCCCCAAGACGAAAGGCAAAAAAGGGACGCAAAACGAACCCTTTGTCTCGCTCGCTTTTTGCCTCCGGCCGCCCTCCCTCGCCGGCCCCCCAGAAACAGCTTTTTTATTGCCCGACAGCCGGCTATCCCATCCCCCCAACTCCCATTAATTCACATTACATAAAACCAAACCGCTTCGCTCTCCTCTGGACGCACACACAACCTGTCATCGTCCTTTTTCTTATCTCTCGAAACTCGTCCGCCCAAGCACACACACAATCGAGAGCCTCTGCCAGCCTGCTGCTCCCCTCGACTCCTCGCCAGCCTGCTACTCACCTGCTATCTGCTGCCGGCCGCCCTGCTGCTACGGCGCGGCTCTTCCCATTATCATTACATGCGCTTTATTTCCCCAGGACACGCCCCCCCTTATCGCTTCCACCTCGCTTTTGCGGTCCCCTCGGGCTTGTAGGAGTGTTCCTTGAGTGTTCCTTGACTGTTCTATTGTTCCTTTCGTTCCTTTTCCCCTTTCGACCCCTTTCCCCTAGCACCCGTTTCCAAACGGTCGGGTCGGCCAGGCCAGCTGTCTGCCTCCCCCCCCCCCCGGTGCTGCAACTGCACGTCCTCTTGTTGCCAGACCCTCGTTCGGTCTTCTCCGTGAGCAGCTCCCCTTTGGGCGTGCAGATTCGGCCTCTGATTGGCGGTGCCGCCTCGACGTGCCTGGAGACGACGGCCCCATCAAGACCATCCAAGACCATCAAGACCGGCAGAAGCACAAGCGCAGAAAAAGGAACAAAAGAAGAAAAGAAAAAGGGGGACCACTCGGTGTATGGAGATCTCATCCTGGAGAATCGAACACCCGACGTCCGCCGCTGCGCTCGCCGGCCCTCCCCCCTGCACCGTGGCCTGTGTTAGTCGCGGCCCTGTCTAAGACGGCGCACGGAGACAGCTACGCCCTGCACGCCATCGAAAAGGGCGTCCCAGTTCAGATTACCAGAAACCGAAAAGGGGAATCTAAATAGAGAACCCCAGCACGGAGCCTCGCATCTCGACGACCTCGAGGGCCAGAGCTTCCGCAATCCAATTCCAAACAGCCTCGCTGCGCCCGCCCTGCCCTCTTAATATTGCTCCCTCGCCCTCCCTCCACGGCCCTTTTCTCCTCCTCTCCTCCTCACCTCTCCTCCTCTAATAATAAGGCCCGACCCACCCCGCAAACTATTACGTCCCGTGGCAAGAAAAAAATAGTCCAGTTCTTTCTCTTTCTTTTACAGAGACCGATCCGTCGTGATCTTTTTTCTATTCTTTTTCCAGTCACTCATTCCTGTTATTCATCGTTTCTCTCTATCTCGGCCGGCCGCGCGCACTCGCTTCCCCGCCGCCTCTTTCCGGCTTCGCTTCCCCATTCTGTCCTCCCCCCCCCCACCTTCTTTACCCTCTCCCTTCGCTCTGTTCGAGGCGCTCGCCGCCCACCGGCTGAAGCGTCTCGAATTCCGAGGACATGGCAGACAATATGTCCATCGACAAGAATGACAACATCAAACACGACTCGGACGACTCCTTAGACTCCAGCCCGGAGGGCGAGCCATCATTCGCCGGCGGCGCCCACGACGGCAACCCCAACAGCAATGCGCAGGACAACCAGCCCATCAAGCGCAAGGGCGGCCGCAAGCCGGTATGTACCCCGAGACGAGACCCGGGACCGTGGGACGCCGATAAACATCTAACTCGCTTTCTAGATCTACGCCACCTCAGAGGAGCGCAAGCAGCGCAACCGCCAGGCGCAGGCCGCCTTCCGCGAACGCCGCACCGAGTACATCAAGCAGCTCGAAGAGACCATCCGCGTGCATGAGCAGAACTTGCACAACCTGCAGACTGCCCATCGCCACGCCGCCGACGAGTGTTTGATGCTGCGCTACAAGAACTCGCTGCTTGAGCGCATTTTGCTCGAGAAAGGTACGGCCCCGCTCTTCTCTTAGCTGTCGTTCCTCTCCCTCTTTGCTATGCTACCCCTCGGCCTCCTCTAACATATCCAGGAATCGACGTGCAAGCCGAGCTTCGCGCCAAGACCGGCAGCCCGAACCTGGGCCCTACTCACATGCCACAGAATCTGGTGCAGCCGCCGCCGATACCACGGGCCATCCTGAACCGCCACCATGCCCGCAGATCCAACTCCAGCATCGCACCGAAGCTCGAGGTAGGCGGCTCGTCTCTGCCAGCGTCGAACTTGGTCGGCATCAATCCCGGCCACCCTACGCCAACGTCCGTCGTTGCGTCGCCAAAGAGTCGGCCCACGCCCTCGTCACACTCTGCATCGCCCGCCGCCTCCACATCGGCATACGGCCAGTCCCCTGCTGCGTCGAACTCCGATCCATCCGCGTCGATCCGGCCTATCCTGACCGCTCCGGCTCCGGCACCGCCCCCACCACCGCAAGTTCACCAAGCCCCTGTCACGGCCTCTGCCATGAAGGCCGGCCAGCTTGGCGGCTCTATGCCAGGCATGGCCGGGCCTGCCCCACCAAGGACGGTGCAACAACGCCAGCGCCAGCACCACCTTCAGCAACAGCAACAGGCATTGCAGCAGCAGCAACAGCAACAGCAACAGCACCAGCAACAGCACCAGCAACAGCACCAGCAGCATCAACAGCAGCATTCGCAAACGACGCCACAACACCATGCTCCGCTACCATCACCCCAGCCGGCGACTCCACGATCTGCAGGTGTTGGCGGGGTCCAGTATTACGCGGTCCCTGGTTTCCAGAATCACATTGAGCAACTCGGTAAGCTAACTTGTCCCCTGTATATTTCTGTCTCCTTGTAAACTAGATGCAGCTAACAACTGTGTGTAGAGCAAGAATACGACGCCGCTGACGACATGATGGAAGACCCGGCCGAGACAGCCGACACACCCTTGGGCCCAAGCCCCTACCCCGGTGCCGCATTTTCTACCGCGCCTCCACCGCACAGTCTTGCAAGCCCGGCAACAAGCATCGCACCCTCCTCGACTTCTTCGATGATGGGAGCCGGAGCAGGCGGTGGCCAAAATAGCTACCCTTCCATGACGCAGCTCCTAGATCCAACCCTGGACTGGGATCCATTTGGCCTCAGCGCAAGCATGCAATTCCCCACCCAATTTTCTTTCGATACGAGCAACACGAGATGAAATTCTCCATAGGCAATTCCTGAGAGACAAAAACATGCCTCTCTTTTATGACCAGCGACTTTTGCAGCGCGGCGCAGGACGAAGCGTTGGGTTTAATTCTTGCTTTACCACATCAGCGCCAGCGAACTCGGCCGCGAAGGTCAAATTTTGCTTTTGCTTAGGATTTCGAAGTTGGATATTCGCAATCTATTCGCAATCTATCCGTGCCGGTACCGCATGTGCGCATGCAAACTATGCAATTTACGCATTTTAACGTCGGCTTTCTGTGCATTTATTGATACCCCCCGAGTTTATTTCCCTTTCTGTTTCTATGCTCACGCCCCGTATCTTTTCCAACGTGTCTATGGATACGGGCCGTTGATCTTTGGATACTTGCTTGAGGAACCGTCTTCCTCCATAATGCAGGGACGGGGGTGTGTCTTTGTTTTATTACCAAAAAAATTATTCAGCATTTCGCATTTTCTTGGGCGCAGCGTTAGGTGGTTGGCCAAATATATCAATCGGAAAAACATATGGGATGGAGGACGTCTGCAAAACGGCCAAAAATCATTTTCTGGGCATTGTCGATCGGTTTTCAAAAGTTTCACGCTTGTATTTTGCTGGGTTGGTTTTGTGTTTTGCTCTTCGGCGGTTGTTGCATCGTGGGAAATCAAAAGGCATAGTTTTGGAAACACGGTAGTATGAAAGTCTTCTTTTATTGGCTATTTGTGTTCGATTATGAGAAAGATGCAACGGACAACGACAGCTCTGCTCCTCTTGACACTCTAACACGACAAAGGGTGACGACGAAAAGCGAAGCGAGAACGAAAAAAATTACCACATATCGACTATGAGGACAATGCTTGCCGGCATCATCAACGCAGCGCCCGAGAACGGCGTCGGACCACCTGGGTCTATCGGCGGACAGCGTGGTCACGCAGCACAGTGTATATGCTTGCCTTGAAGCATCCATGCCAATCAAGTTCGATTCCCCAACAAGACGAATCAGGACCAAGGCCACCCAGCGCCTTCGAGAGAGGCGGGGGGAATCGGGTGCAAGTGAATGGCAGCCAGACCATCGTTTGCCTTGCTGGATGGGGAAAGAGGTCACGTTCGCATTTTTGCTTTGCTCCCCCCCCCCCCCCCACCTCCACTGCCCCCGGTTCGTGTGTGACGGCGAGGGCGGCCAGCACAAGCACGATTCGATCGTGGAGGGCGGAGAAGCTCTAAAGCTCCGGAGCTCCTTCAGAGTGGCCCGCTGCTTATCGTTCTTCCGAATCCCCGTGGACGAGTGTACTGTGCAGAAATGCATTTTTTGTCACGCGGGTGTACTCTACCTTTTCGTCTGTTTGGTCCAGACCAACTCTGGGGGCCCGGTGCCGGAACCGCCTGTCTGGGTAGACTGCCCATGTGCAGGGCCCGAGTCATGCGCGGGAAGGAGAGGGATTTGCTGGAAGAAATGGGGCTGGGAGGAGACGAAAGCAAAGCCCGAGACGTGCGGACGAGCATCACGATGCCAAGACGTGAAACTGCCGGGAGCTGCACTTGCACTCCCCGGCACTTTTCTCTTGTCTCTCGCTTCCCTCCTGGCATGAAATGCCTCTATTTAGGATATCTACGCTCAAGAATATAACGAAACAAACATGTTAAACCCACAATCGTCAAAAAATAAAACCAAAAAACCGGAGGCTGAAGCCAATTCAAGGGGACAGGCCTGCGGGCGGTGTGCGCGGGAAGACCCTGCTCATCTCGCCCTCTGGGGGACGGCGCTATTACGTACAAGCCGACCAATCCTCGGGTCGGGGGAGAGGTTGGTTGGGCGGGCCCATGCCCAAGCACCCAAGCCCTGAGGCTCTGCGTTTGCCGGGCCAGGCTTGGGTCTCGGCCCCTCGAGCCGCGCCTGTCGTGTCCGAGGACGTATTGAAGGATACAGTTCAGCTCTGCTGCCAGCTTCCTTGATGCTCTATGTTCCAAAACGGACTGCGGTTGGAGGTTTGGCGCGAAGTCCGATAAGATAACGGGTCTGCTTTTATTACATAGAAAGAGGCGAGGCTGCAGACACACATATTATGTTATCCTCGCGACCCCGAGCGTGCTTTCAAAATTATTAAAGCCACCTCCTATACGTTTCTTGTTAATTTTTACTATTAATCTATTCGTGATTTTCTATATCTTCTTTACGGAGTACAGCCTGCAACAGATAAAACCCATGACTTTTGGCTGGCGCTGAAGCTGCGAACAATTTAATTACACAGGATATATCAAGTCTAATATATAGCATTGTCTTGTGTCCCGTGGCGTCCCTGAGTATTCGATGCTGGTCTTGAAGGGACATGCGACAGTATTGTGAGGCCTCTTATCGGCCGTCAGATAAACCCCTTTTTGAATTGTGCGCATCTGGCTCTTATCGATACGAAAAGTAAACAAACGGAAATAGGGGGACGCGACTATTTGCTGCGGCGACAGACGAGACAAGAGATTCCAGCTCGGCGGGTGAAGAGGGCAAAAATTCTCCAAGACAAAAGACAGAAATTACACGGATTTGCAGGTGCTTGACGGTCGCACGAGCAACGTTTTACTTGTGAAGCGTTCAAAAAGAGAGGCGTTCGCCGTGTTTTGATAAATGTGCCTGCCAGCCTCAGCCGCCGTACGACTTCGACGAACGTCAACCTGCAAAAATACAAATGCCTCGTCATCATCGTGGCGCATTGGTTTGCGTTGTCTGTTTTCTGTCTCTTTTGCGCTGTTTCACAAGAAGCTGCCATGTCACAGTGCTCACGATGCAAGGTGCTCACAGTCCTCTGCATCGTCACGCTTGGGCCCCATATTCTGTCTTGTTCACTCCTCTCGATGAACATATCCTGCACTCCCTCCCAGGGCGACAATGTCCATCTGAACAGATAATTACTCTCGGCGAACATGTAGCTAGTCATGAAACGTGCACAGTAGAACGTAAATGGACAAAATAAAATCCAAATTCCTCTCACTTTGCCCTCAGGTTCGTTGCAGCTTTGCGTGTCGCGCGTTCTACGAGTCACCAGAAGCCTCCCTGCAAACGAATGGGTGCTCCACGCACGCAAAGCTGCCCTGTAAGTCTATTTTTGTCTATCAGGGTGATCTGTGAACACGTTCTGGGTGGGTCTTTTCTGTTCATGACAAGGTTTCCCCCCTCCGCTGTGGTTCAGTATTCACTCTCCCTATTCTTGTCTTCCTCCTGCTGCCATCATTCACTCATCCCACGGCATCTATTAACACCCTGGCTATAAATACTCTTTGTCCTCCCTATAAATAGTTTCTTGTACTTCTAATAAGACTCTCCTCCTTCTTCCTTCACCATCCTCCATCTTAGAGAAGCATCCATCAGAGCCAGGCCATTCTTCACTTTCCAACCACCAGTCTCTTTCTTCGAGCCACAACGCCCCATCTCCAAAAGTGAACCACTCTTCAGCTTCCGCTTTCATTCTGCGACATGGAGAAAATCATGGACAAGAAGAAGCTCGCTAGCTCTGTTGTCTTTGTGGAAACGCCAGGTCGATGGAAAGAAAACCACGACGGTGACCTTCCCAAGCCGAACACCAACACCACCAAGAATATGAACAAAACCGAGAAGCTCGAGAACTGGTGCAAGATTACTAGCACACCTTCTCGCGCCGCCGCCAAGATGAAGAATCATCATCACGAGAAGAGTGGCGGCAACGAAATCGTGGCTCTTGATGATATTTCCCCGGGCTGGCACAATGTGCAACCCATCGAACCAGCAACTCCGGGCAGCCCTGGCAGCTGCCCCCTTGACGACGTCGAAGGCGTCCTGGTCAACGCATCCGATTCTGATGACGAAGACGCTTTCTCCCATATCTCAGACGAGGACTTCACCGCCGCTGTCGAGCTTGGCCGCCTCTGCGATGCCCGCCACTTGCTCTAGGGGGGCGAGGCAGCAGCATCTCGAAAGAAGAAGACGCCCGCGGCCCCGCCGAAGAAGACGACTGCCCTTGCCGTGGCAGACAAGGCAGCGAAGACGGCCAACTACGTGGCTGGCATGATCACGGCCACGACAGCTTCGGGCAAAGCAGCTCTTTTGCAGAGCCTCTTTCATGAGAAGGAACCGGCACCGCTGTCTCGTCCCCGCCCGCCCGCTGCGGCTGTTTCCCGCCACGAGACCGCCAACTATGCGGCTAGAGCCAGCCTCTCTGGCGGACGCTCCGGCAGACGCTCCAGCGGACACCGCCGTGGGCTGTCCCCCGACGTTTTTTGCACGCCAGAGACGTGTGGAGGCCCGTCTGACGAACTATGTCCTTGTCACTCCTCTGCCGAGTCCCCGAACGCACATGCTCCGGCCCAGGACCCGATGACCATGGGCACAATTTTTGAGCGCGGTCAAGCTGGTGTTCCTCGAACCATCGTGACAGGCGGCCATGCCAGCGAGACGGACCGTGGCAAGAAGGGCTTCAAGGTCGAATTCAGAAGCGACACGAAGAACAAGCGAAACCTCGCTGCCTCCCGCCTCATTCCTGCGGAGCCGCCCGTCGTCACCTGGAAGAACGGAGGCGATACGACACCGCACGAAGACCTGCAGGCCGCCATGGGCGGCGACGTTTCGGAATCGTCCCGCGGCGCAGCCCCGGCACCCAGAGCTAGTAAGTATCACGATGTCTCCCGAAGCTGGAACTCAAAACATGGTTTCTTCCCTCAACTCTATGTGCTGTCCAGACTGCGACTAACCACAGTTACCGAAGTGCACGGGGGGCTATGGATCCTCACGGATCAAGACATTGACTATCTCAAGCAGCTCTAGAAACCGACGGCATTGGGAGACGCCAACCAAGCTCTCCTGCAGCAGTGTCTGGCTGTTGATCATTGTTTATCATCTGTACGGGGAATAATGTCGGCTCATGGATAATAGCTGCACAGACTACATACAATATTGTAGGCTTGCGAGATGGATAGACGAGGCTGGCAGGAAAACACGGAGTTCATTGGGCCGTAGTAGTTGCGCAAGCATCACCGGCATTCAGAAGGAGCAGAAGTTGGCTCACATGCGGAGAGGCGGTCCTTGGTTGATACCTTTGTATGTCACAAGCGGAGAATAGTTCTGAATGCGAACTTGCCATTAAAATTATGTTGCCCTTGTCGTTCATCTACACATCCAGAAGCGAGATGCTCAGCGAGTACAGGCCCAATTTGGTGATGTTCAATGCACGTGATAAGCGGTATGCATTACAGTGCGCTACAGTGCATCACAGTGTGGATACTGTCCAATGTTGAAGCCCTAACATGAAATAAGAGCCCACACACAATTTATTTTGTGGGGAACCTTCCTCTGCTGTCGCAATTGGGATAGCTCCGGGGAAGCTCGCCGCACCCTCTGCTCTCTGAGCACCGCAGCGACAAAGAAGGGAGAGGAAGGCAGATGGACGTCTCGCGGATGCGACACACTGTACGTCGTCCAGGAAGCGGCAATCGCGTGCTTTCCTTTTCCTTTTCTTGTTGGGCTGGCTGTTGGTCGGTCTTTCCCTGGGCTGGCAAGGGCAGGCACGAGCGAACAGGATGCTCTTCGGCCGCAGAAGGGGAAGCGCGGCCGAGGAAAGAGCGACGGGCACAAAGGAAGAAGAGAGGAAAGAAGAGAAGAGAGGAGGGAAGCTCCTAAAACGGAAAGAAAGAAGAAAGATTAAATAGAGCTTGAATAATGGACAAGAAAGACCAGAAAACCCACGAGAAAAAAGCAAGTTCCCCAATTAAAGGCCAAACAATGGCCGAGTCAGCGGACGGCACGAGGTGCTCGCAGCTCCCGGCCCGGCTGGCAGCGTTACCTGCGGTTGTATCCCTGCACGAAATGCTCCGCCAAGTGCGCGCAGAGTGGGTACATGCCCACCTAGCAGATTCGCCAATTAATTTTTTTTTTTCTTTTTTCTTTTTTTCTGCTTTCCCGCCCGCCTCTGCTGGTCCTTCCTTCCGCCCTCGTCTTTAGAGTTCCTTTTTCGCAATTATTTTTGCATTTTATTTTATCATTTTATTTTTTTGCTTGGTCCATTTTCCCTCTCGCTTCCTTTCTTCTTTTTTCTTCCTCTTCCCCTTTCCCTCCGCCTCCTCTCCTCTCTCCCCTCCGCTTCTCCTCTGCAAAGACGACGTCCTTCATCTCTCCAAAGCACCAAATCATTGCTGCCATTTAGATTTCGCCTTTTTTGAAAGGCGAACAGGCCCCAGGCGACACCATGTCTGTCGTCACCAAGGTACGTGCGATTGTGCATCTTCTTTTTTTGGTCACCGTTTTTCGCTCCCTCGGCTGCGCCTTTTCCGTGCTCTGGCCCACCCCCTTTTGCCTCGCCGCGCTGCGCGAACCGCGTCCGGCATCTCGGCAGTGCTCGGTCACGACGTCTCCGGCCAGCCAATCTGGTGTTGTCTCTGCCACGCCATCCCATCGCCCAGCCCTCGACATCTCGCCGGCGCCGGCCGTCGTGCCTCGGCCGATTGGCTGCTCGCCGTGGTTGTCGACCTGCGATGTCGGGCGCCGCGCTGCCGGCAGACGACGCACGCCGTGCCGCCGCCTGCCGCTCATTGTCTCGTCTCTCGTCGTTTGAATCGCTGGCGCAATGTGCTAACTGTTGATGCTCTCTGCAGAACCCGTATGACCTCCTCGGTAAGACTAGACACAAACATTCTCCCGCCCTCTCGCTCTCCATCCCTTCGCGATCCGGTTCTGGACTTCAACCGAATTCAGCCCATCGTCAACGCCGCGTGCGCGTCGTCGAGGGATACACCATGCGTGATGTGGTCTTCGACATTCGGCCTGCTGCTCGTCGCTGAGCTTCTTGCATAGTGGCGCGCTCGTGCAGGAAGCTAGGACAAGAGAAGAGCTTGAGCCAATAGCAGACCGGGGCCTCGACGACCGCTCGCGCATGCATTGCACCAAGCACACGCCCTTGGGGGTCCTTTGTGCGACGACAGAAGCACTCGACTAACACTGGATTTCTTTTCTTGCAGGCAACGAGGATGGTGACGCGGATGTCGCTGCGCAGGTGAAGACCGGCGCTGCCCCTGCCGCTAAGGCCGACACCAAGGCTCCGGCTGCCTCCCGGCGCCCCAACGCGTCGGGCAACGAGGCCGGTATGTTACATTGATTGCGCCTACTGCCCTTCTCCTCTTCTCCTGCGGCGAATCTAACTGTTGTTCTTTCAGCCTTCCGTGACCGCAATGCTGGTGCCGACCGCAACCGGACCAAGACCACCGAAGAGGTTCCCCGTGGCGGCGCTAGAGGCGGCCAGGGTGCTCGCGTCCGTGGCAGTACGTCTAGTCTATCCCCGAGCGAAAGCAAGCGAATTTTGGTCGATTGCATGGCGCTGACTGTTTCAAATTAGGCCGCGGCTCGCGCTTCCCCCGTGATCGTGACGACCGCCACTCGAAGGGTCTTCCCGGGTAAGCATGGCCACGTAGCCACACCCTGCTGTTCACGGCGATGGAAAATATTTGCCACAGATTGCTAACCAGTCGCTTGTCTGCAGCACCACCGAGAAGCACGCTGGAGGCCACACCGAGGGTGAGGCTGAGAAGCGTGATGAGGAGGCCGGCGAGGCCATCGCTAAGACCGACGAGAAGGAGGTCGCCAAGGAAGACGCCGTCGCCGAGGAGGAGGCCGAGGAGGAGGAGAAGCAGATCTCCTACGACGACTACCTCGCGCAGCAGGCCGAGAAGAAGCTGGCCATTGAGGGCGCCCTTGCCGTCCGCCAGGCCAACGAGGGCACCAAGACCAACAAGCAGTGGGCCGCTGCCAAGCCTCTTGTCAAGGAGGAGGGCGAGGTGTTCATCGAGGGCTCGAGCGGCAAGACGAAGCGCGAGCGTGAGCGCAAGGTCAAGCAGGTCGTTGAGATTGACCAGCGCTATGTCGAGCCTGAGCGGTCTTTCGGTGGTGACCGTGGCGGCCGCGGCGGCCGCGGCGGCCGCGGCGAGTTCCGCGGCTCTCGTGGCGGTGAGCGTGGCGGCGACCGTGGTGACCGTGGCGAGCGCGGTGAGCGTGGCGAGTTCCGCGGCGGGCGTGGCGAGTTCCGCGGCTCTCGTGGCGGCCCCCGTGGCGACTTCCGCGGCGGTGCTCGCGGCCGTGGCGAGTCTCGCGGTGGCCCCCGCGGTGGTGCTCCCCGCGATGGTGCTCCCCGCGGCGGTGCTCCCCGTGGCGCCCCTCGTGGCGGTGCCGCCCTCAACCCCAAGGACGAGAGCGCTTTCCCCAGCCTGGGCAGCTAGATTTGCTGCATGCCAGTAACAACTCGTGCCTCCGCGCACCGAAGCTTGGAAGAAGTGGCCTCACGTGACATCGAAAGGCCCTGTCTTCAAAGCCCTACCTTCAGCAGAAGGAAAAGCCGAAATGGAGAAGAGAAAATGTGTGTTTGAGGTGAAAAGTCAAGGAATATATAAAAAATAGGTCCCCTCTTGTGTTTTTTTGTGTCTCTTCCTCTTCCAGGTCAACTATTTGATAAGTTACGGCATCCGAATTTGCCCTGGGGGCAGTGCCATTTTCATTTACGGGACGTACGGGACGGGTGGGATTTGTTTCCAATTTTTTTATTTACACAAAACGGTGATATATAAAGATGGCGGTAATCTGTCAACAGAGAAAGAAACAAAAAAAGCAAAACATTCAAAAACGACTTGCCCCCCCCTCTGTTTTTCTTTTGTTATTATCTCGTTTACGTTTAATTTAGATGGGTTCACAGGCCGGTTTTGTGACAATTCAAGCTTTATACTTTTTATATGTGCTAGTTGATGTGACGGTGCTTTTATTATTTTGCTTTCTCCTTTTTTGTCTAACCGATTTCTCCTGTCTGCTCGCACTCTCTTTGTTCAGTTTCGATTTGGCTTAAGCAACTCATCTTGTGTGTCATGAACAGCCAGCAGGATGATGTTTTCTGTCTTTGTTACTCACATGGAAATAAAACAAAAAAAACAAAAAAACAAAGGACCCGGCCCGAAAACAAAAGGGCTGGCCGCAAGTTCTTGGTAGTTCGTCCTTTTGAATATGAAGAGAGACTCTTTTCTCCTTGTTCATTCCCTATTTGATTTCCCCCCCCGTTTCAAATAAGCTCTCTTTGACCCGCCTTCTTTCAAAACATCTCTACATCCACACCCCTTATCTGTAACTGCTGGTTCTCCCTGTGGCATCGACGATGTCAGTTGACACGACTACTCTCTCCTTGGACGGCCTGTTGAATTAAAACATTGCGATTCCTGCTTCTGCTATGGACAGAGCCGCCCAGAATGGGGAATGTTCTTGCAAAATATAGCAGACAGACAGTAAAAACGCTGAGCGCGCTTGTAACAGCGGCGGTCCCGAGTCTTGCCGTCGTGATCAGAGACGTCTGGCTGTGCGGCCGGCCAGCGGTGCAACACAGCAACATGACAGCGGCTGCAGAACCTATTTATTACACGCGCAGGCAGCATGACAACGGCGACACCATTTCTCTCCCAGCTCTGCGGCGCTTCGGCGCCAGCTTCGTCGTCGCAGGCGCGCCGCCGACGACGGCATCCTCACCGCAACCTCCGCCCCCAGCTTGCTCTCCTCCTGCCGTCGGCTCACTCGCCCGCACCTGGGCGGCAGAGCGCGCGGCCCAGCGGGCGGAGGCGGTGACGGAACGCCTGCTGTCTCGAGCGCTGCGTCTCGAGGACATCCACTCAAGGGCCGATGACCGTAGCAACAGAAATAGCATGGGCCACGCGAGCCATCCACTGCTCGCCTTGTTGCCGCCCATGCCGCCTACGGAGCCGGGCAAGTCCTCTCAGCCGTGGGAGGCCGAGGCTGCCGTCTGGGACGATTGGTGAGTCGTAGTAAGTCGGCGGTTCGCTGCGATGTTGCTTCGACTTTTAGTTGGCTGTCATGTTTTACTAGGAGTATAATTCCACAGAATGAACTTTCTAAGCAGGCATTTAGGTAATGAAGACTCATATATCAAAATATACTAAACGAAAGGCAACTTTTATGTACATACAGCAAAACACAGACGGTAAAAAGAGAGTGAAAGATATGGATCCAAAACAGAACAAAAACGCCTCATGACCGCTTCGTGATAGTAAGAGAAAAAAACAACAGGCAAGACAGAAAATAAACAAGAGGCACAACAATGTCGCTTTTAAAAACTGTTCCAGCCGAAAAAGCGCACCCAAATCTAGACAACACCACCTGTGAGCTTTTTCTTTTATGTATTGTACCTTACTTTCATATGTATAAATCTTGAAAAACAAAAGTAAATCACCCAACCACTTATCGTTTCAGCTTCTGGAAGGTGCGGTTCGCGTCGATGCTCAGGCTCGCCACGAGCAGCAGCCCGTTGAAGACGGCCATCATGTAAAAGGGTGCGCCGCGCGACCAGTGGTCGAACAGGTAGCCGCCCAGCTTGGTCAGCAGCAGGATGGCGGCGCCGCCGCACCACGAGTAGACGCCCGCGATGGAGCCCTTGAGGCGGATGCGCGAGGCGCTCGTCGCGGCGCTCGCCTCGATAGGCCCGCGGGCCGGTCGGGACGAAGGGGGGGCCGACGTCGGGGCCGGACCAGAGAAGGCGCGCGAGCGGGCGGACCGCGGCGAGGACACGAGGCCCTGGGTGCTGGTGTCTTCGTCGCTCTCGTCGGCGTCGGCGTCGGCGACCAGCAGCGGCGCACCCTCGGACGCATCCGCTTCGCCATTGGGCGCGGCATAGTCGTAGCTGCTGCTGTTGACCGCCGCGGGAGACGAGGACGCCGCCGCCACCACGCTAGGACGGTCCGCGGACAGCACGCCCTGGCCCAGCGCGCCCAGGCTGCACACGATGGCGCCGATCTGGCTGATGCCGATCAGCGTGGCCACGGCGAAGACCGCCGGCGTGCCGCCGCGGCCGTCGACGTTGGTCGGTTCGGGGCTCGCCAGCAGCGGGAACGCGACGTAGCCGACGATGCCGAACGCGGTGGCCACGACCAGCGGGGCGTTGACGCGGCCGGGGCGGCTGCCCGCCAGGTAGCCGAACACGGGGGCGCACAGCAGGCCCATGAGCTGGGCGACGCCGGTGAGGATCGAGGCCAGCACGTAGGCGGCGCGGCACTCCTTCTTGAGCTCGGGCGACGGGTCGTTGGGCGAGCCCTGGCAGAAGCCGTTGCCGATGAAGAAGGCGTTGATGAAGAGCGGCATGAAGAGCGAGATGGCGACGGTGGACGCGCGCGCGACGAAGCCGCCGAGGTAGCCGAGGGCGATGTCGGCGTCGGTGAAGCCGAGCTCGACCGAGTCCCGCAGCAGGCGCCAGTAGGGGAGGGCTTCCGGGGAGGAGGACGACGACGACGTCGGGGACGGGCCCTCGGCAATGACGTCCTCCATGCGAACGAGCTCGTCTCGCCGCGCCGCGGCGGGTCCCCGGCCCAGGAGCATGCGCCAGCCCTTGCCGTCCTCGCCGCGCAGGTTGCGCAGGCCGACAAAGACGAAGCCGGCGACGACGACGGCGACGGCGGCGACCACGTAGAAGCTGTCGGCGACGGCCTCGGCCATGGTGACGCCGTCGATGCGGCCGAACTCGGCGGGCAGCGGCAGGAACAGCACGAGGGCCACGAGGGCGCCGCAGCCCGTGAACAGGCCGACGAAGCCCGCCAGCTTGGACGGCTTGCCCGAGTTGTGGTTGCGGTTGCGGACGGCGTCCTCGCCGTCGCCGCCGCCGACCGTCGACGCCGCAGACAGGGAGTGGTCGCGGTGGTCGCGGTGGCTGTCGAGAGACAGCCGATGGGCGGCCGGGCTCGAGCCGGGCGAGGCGGCGGCCGCAGGGTCGGGCGAGTGGACGCGGGCGCGCAGCAGGCTCTCGGCGAAGCGCTCCGGGGTGATGGTGAGCTGGGACTCGATGGAGAGGGCGCTGTCGCGAGGGTTGCCGCGGGGGTTGGCCGGGGCGGTCGCGGGGAGGGGGTCTGCTGCCGGCTCGGAGTCGTCGGTCAGCGAGGGGAGAATGGCCGTGACCATGGTGGCCCTGGGTCGTTAGTACTGGGAGAGTAGAGAGACAGAGACAGAGAAAGAGAGAAAGAGAGAGACGCACGATGCGGTGGCGCCGACGGCAAAGAGGATGCGCGCCAGTAGCAGCTGCGGGTAGACGTTGACGGCCTGCACGGACAGCACGAGGGCCAGCGCGATGACGGCGTAGCCGACGACGGCGACGAGGCGCACGCCGAGGCGGTCGGACACGAGGCCCCAGACGGGGCAGGCCACGAGGGCCACCAGCTCGTCGACGAAGCCGAGGGTGCCGACGATGTCGCCGACGCCGGTCTTGACGCCGATGCGGTCGGTGATGACAAAGGAGATGCTGCTGTTGAGGAAGACGAGGAACGAGATGGAGAAGAGCGAGATGCCCAGCAGGTAGGTGGCGGCCTGCAGGGGCGTGGTGGCGCGCGCAAAGGGCAGGCGGCGCATGACGGCCTGGGCGACGACCGAGGGAGCCATGGCGGGTGGGAGTGCGATGTGCGGGAAAGGCGAGGCGTAGCTGTCTCGCGATGTCTCGCGATGTCTGCGGAGAAGCGGAAGGTCGCGAGAATCGACGCGGATGCTTGATCGGCGCGATGCCCGGCAGAATGCAGACGCAGGCAATTGGCTACAGCCGAGGACGTCTTATCGTGTCCCTGCGGTCTGGACGTCGTGCAGTATCACTGCATCGTCTGTGCAATCCTGTTGTCGCTCCCTTGCGTCTCGTACTCGCACGTCGCAATATCGCTGTAAGGGAGCTGCCCGGCCGAGACGAGAGCTTCCCTCCGAACGGAGCTACGACGGCTTAGTCATTTTTGCGTGTGTGTCGCGTCGGCACAGCATCTGGGACTGTCTCGGGCCCTGAAACGCGGGGGTTCCAGCGCCTGTTTGGGGCAGGAGCGACCGGCGGGCGGCTAGGTCAGGCCGAGGTCGGAAAGACCAGGGGAAGCCCTCCCAGGTAAGACTACGGGAACACGATTTTTCTAGTGCCTTTTTTTGGCCACAGTGGGTGTGGATAGTGGCGGTTTAGCGGCGGTTTAGCTGGATTGGGGCAACGAGAAAACCGTCCGAGGCGATAGAGCGACGATAAAGGCACAGAACAGTGAGCAGCCTCACCGCTTTGATAGCAATTTTTCATGCACGACCCGGCCTGCTGGACTCGGTGAACTGCCTGTCCCGCCGAGAGACGCTAGACAAGACGCTGCAGCACGAGCTCACGCGAGAGACGAGCAGCGAGGCCACTCGGCGCAGAAAAGCAGAAACGGGCAGAGAGATAATCGAGGACGAGCGCACTTCTTCGACTGCCTCCGAGACGTCCTGCTGACTTTCCAGAACCATGTCAGCCTCACTGCCCGGGAGCCGCGAGCTGCCGGCGTCCCAGTATGACCTCAACACGTACTGGGGCCGGGTGCAGCACACGGCAGGCATCACGGACCCGAGGTGAGTCGGCCGGGGCATTATATGACTCCTACGTCTACGAGGGAGACGGATTGGTGTTGTCCGGAAGCTGAGACTGACTGGGCAGGACCCTCCTCGTCGGCCGGACCGGGCTCGAGCAGGCCAAGCAGGCCATCGTGGCTTACAAGACGGGACAGGCCAAGGAGCTCACGCCCGAGCTGTGGAAGGCGAAGAAGATTGTGGACTCGACGCTGCACCCGGGTGAGTAGAGGGCGAGGCGCACGAATGCGTGCCGTACGATCCGGGAGTCCATGTTACTAACCAAGAAGCAGATACGGGTGAGCCGGTGATGCTACCGTTTCGCATGTCGTGCTTCGTGCTGTCCAACCTAGTCGTGACGGCCGGCATGTTGACGCCGGGGCTGGGGGTGAGTCCAGGAGAAGGATAGAAGATAAGAGAGGACGAGAGAAACAGCCGCTGACTTGCCTCGACAGACCACCGGCACCATCCTCTGGCAGGTGGCCAACCAGTCGCTCAACGTGGCCATCAACAACGCCAACGCCAACAAGTCGACGCCGCTGTCGTACGGCAAGCTGGCCCAGTCGTACTTTTTGGCCGTCGGCGCCTCGTGCTCCGTGGCCGTCGGCCTCAACAGCCTCGTGCCGCGCCTGACGCGCCTGTCGCCCTCGACGCGCCTGATCCTCGGCCGCCTCGTGCCGTTCGCCGCCGTCGCCAGCGCGGGCGCGCTCAACGTGTTTCTCATGCGCGGCGAGGAGATCCGGACGGGCATTGACGTGTACCCAGTGGGCAGCGGGGGGGACGGCGACGAGGAAAAGCACGCCTCCCTGGGCCGGAGCAAGAAGGCGGCCACGCTGGCGGTCGGCGAGACGGCGCTGTCGCGCGTGCTCAACAGCTCGCCCATCATGGTGATCCCGCCGCTGATCCTGGTGCGGCTGCAGCGCACCGCCTGGCTCAAGCAGCGGCCGCGGCTGACGACGCCCGTCAACCTGGGCCTGATCCTGGTGACGAGCTACGCGGTGCTGCCGCTGGCGCTGGCGGCGTTCCCGCAGCGGCAGAAGATCGCGGCGGACGCGCTGGAGCCCGAGTTCCACGGCCGGGGCGGCACGGGCGGCCTGGTCGAGTTCAACCGCGGCATCTAGGGGAGAAGATCACATTGGATGACGACTCAATTCGTGGCTAGGACGGCGTTGTGGCAGGCAGCAGAGAAAGCATCAAGCGGAAAAGAAACCGGAGCGTGCATCTCATTTTCATGTCATTCTACGGCGAGACGTGATAGATTTTGTTATTTTTTCGTTTTGCGACTGTCGGGTTTCATATTTCCGCGTTCCATTGTCGTTCGCCTCTGACGACACCCGTGATCTTGTAACGAGAAGCCCGCATTTTCAGTGCAGCATATGGTCCTTATCATTTCCCAATCTCGCTCATCTTTTCTATTCCGCGCGGATTCCACCAACATTGCTGGCGACGTCTGGCCCCAGAGAACAACGGGCCCATCGATCCCAAGCAGAAGGGCTGCTGGAAGATCGACGCTCCGCCCTGGCTATCAAAAAAAGGGGAAAATGTTTGGTATGAAAAGGGACGAGACGAAACTTGCCAGGCCCTCGCAGCGTAGCAAAGGCGCCAGGGACGAGCGGTATATAACAAGGCTGCTAAGCCCTCTTCTTCCTCGTACCTGACCTGACCACTGCTGGTTTCTCCCTATTGTGTACGAGTAATACGCGCGCCTTTTGAGACGAGATCGATTATATCGCTTATGTGTATCTTCCCTCCGAAGCGTAATATGGTCTATTGGAAACAGGGGGGTGGTGCCTGGCCTGCAATAGGTCAGACGCGGCATCGTGCGGCGGCAAAAAATTTGGGAAAGAACAAGCGAACGAAGGAACGAAAAGAACGCCCAAATCACAAGTTCCAAGCTGCATTTGGGCGCGCCTTCCTCTTCCCGCCAGGGTCGCCCAACACGTGGCGTTGCTGATGAGAGAAACAGGGGGAAGGAGCGTGTACTATGTTGAGTGCGTTCAAGAAAGAGGCTCGACGTGACTGCCTTCACAGGTGCCAACAGGAACGCGCGAGAGAAGGAGCCAAGAGAGAGGGATGGACGCCCACCTTCACACGCCAGTCGTGCTGCCATGCAAGCTGCAGCAGCCGCGGCCTTTGGCGTATCTCTTCTCTCTGGCTCTGGTAATCTCATCACCCGCTGGAATGTGGGCAGAAAATACATTGTTACATGTATGTGCCCTTACCGCCGCGAGTGGAAAAAAAGAACAAAAAACGTGACGCCAAGGGAAATCGATCGGTAGCGGCATCTTGGCCTCCAATGCTCTGTCGAGTCTCTCCCCCTTTCTCTCTGTGCGTCGGGCCTTCGGTTTTCCTATCGCGGACAACGCCTGCGGAATCCGCACGCTAGACTACGGAGCAGAGGAACAAGACGACAAGAGGAGGCGCCCGAGAAAGACTTCACAGCGTGCTCTACGCAGCACAGTGGACGAAGCCGCGGGTTTAGCAGTGTTCTCTCCGCAGCCCGAAACAAACCGCCACGGATCAGTGACACGGATCAGTGATCTGCATATTTTGCACCTTGTTTTCCCCTTGTCTCTCTCTCTCCCCCCTCTTCGTCTCTTCATTTGCGCCGCGGTGTCGCGCCGACACGTCTACGTACCCCGTCTCGTCCGACGCGGCACAGGCAGAAGGGCAATCAACTTCCGAGATGAAGAGGCCCAGCAGGCGAATTCCGGCAATAAGGGCCAGGGAAAGCAGGCGAGATAGAATGCACCCGAAATACCTGCCATGGCAGAACAGCCGTGTGGAGAAGGGCTGCTGAAGATTACTCTGTATCGCACGGCGTATTACTATGCGACATCCCCAAACATACAGAGCGCCTCCAGGCCCAGACTGGCCCCAGCTGTTGGCTGGACTGGCACCTCGCATTCCCCGTCATCTCACGTTCCCCGTCCGTTCACTTCTTTCACGTCTTTCACGTCTTTCACACGGATCCTGTCGGTTCGCCCTCTTCTTTCTTTTTTGCCATTTCGCTCTTCCTCGGGCAATAGAAGATGAATGATGAATGTCCTTCCTCGTACTTCGTATCTCCCCCCCTCCGTATTTTCCTTCGCCTCCCTCGTCTCCCTTGCCGTTTTCTTTCTTTTTTCTCTCTCTTTCTTTCTTCCCAGTCTTCCCATTCTTCCCAGCATTTTTTCTGTTCCCCTGTCTGTTCTTGCCTCGCCTGCAGCGCTAGAGAGGCCGGGAGCCACTTTTGCGGAGTCGTGGCACCTGCACCTCCCGCTGCTGCGACACAATACTGCAAAAGACTGCTGTATGCAGACTGGACGAGCGAGACGGGACTTGGACTCGGGTGGTGGTCAGTTGTACCCTGCAGCTGCTCCGTACTACAGGTCTTTTTGCCTGCAGCCAGCTCTCCACACCGCGCCTCCCTCGGCTCGATCTTGGGGACCCAGTCGCAGAGCGTGAAAATCAGAGAGGAAAGGGAAAGAACGCAAAGACGAAAACGACGACGGCGACGAAAAACAACTGCCACCAACCGCCGCCACCAGACCAACTGGCCCTTTTCGCTTTTCACAGGAGCGAGCACAAGGCCTCGAGCCTGCGAAAAGGTTGTACCCGTAGACGAGGTGGTCCAACTGGCCTGGATTGCCCCCCCCCGTGTCAGAGGCGCTGCTCTCTTCGTTCTTCCTGGGCCGGTGGGCTGCCACCAAAAAGGCAGACACAGTATCACAGTGCGCATAGCACTGTCCTTGGCTCAACGGCAGACCAGCCTGTCAGCGGCCATTCTTTTTCTTGGTCACTACTCCGTACCCGAGTCCTCTTCGGCAGCAGATGCCTCATATAATCACCATTCAGTCGTTTGCGTCTCGACGGGCGCTGCTATAATGGCGGCTCCTCTTTCGCGGCCAGTGGCGACTTTGGGCCCCCCAAACGAGAGTCGAGAAAACGAGAGGAGTTTGGCGCACAGCCGTCGAAGAAAAAGTACCTTTTTTGCGTCGCCGACGCAGTGTATCTTACATGCGACGTTTTGAGACAGGCTTCATGCCCTTTTTCTTTTCACCTTGCTTCCCTTATTCGTAACACTCTCTAATAATATACTGTATCTCTTAGGGCTCTTTGATAAGATCCTACGGTGCAATTTGCAGACGCAGCAGGGATGGGCACGTCCCCCATCTTTTTTCCTTCTGCTGGAGGAAGAAACAAGAAGGAGACAAGGCGACACAGGAGACGAAAAAAAAAGAGGAGACGCGAGGAGACAGTGAGGAGACGTGAGGAGACGTGAGGAGCAGTGTGAGCAGCGTCCCTGTTCCGGATTTGCTGATTGATGCTCGTCCGGAAGCCAGGGGAGAGACACAGAAGATACACGACAGCGACGGCGGCAGCGGGCCAGCCAAGAAGAAGAAAGCAGAGGGCAGTCGAATGCGAGGGAACGAGGATTCACAGAAAGAGAACAAAAAAAGAACAAAAAGCCCAAGGACAAAAAGGAGCCAAAGCGAAGGGCGGGTGAAGTCAGACTCGGACAATTTGGAGGCAGAGCGGCCACTATAGCCTGCGACATGGGAAAGCGCGAGAGAAGAGACAAAGAGACGCACAGCCGCTGGCAGCAGCAGGGCGAACAGCCACCAACAGGTCGAACCCGACTATTCAGGCGGGACACGAGATACGCTGCTTGCTGCTCACTACAGGCCCAGATTGGACTTCCCGGACGATCGGTGACGGCGAAGGCGAGGCGAGGGATTTCTCGTTGTGGAAGGCTGTTGTGTTGCTTCTCTCTCTCTTTCTCTCTTCTCCGGCTGTTTGGCTCTTAGTGTTCTGTTAGTTAGCGGTCCACTCCGTAATACTCTGTATCTTACTTCGTACTTCGTACGCCTTCTACTTTTGTCCGTTCTTGCTCTTCTTTGCCTGTTCCTGCCCTTGTCTTGTCTTGCTTTTTTCCCTCGCTTGCCGATTTGTCCGCTGTCTCGTCCTCTCGCTGTTTCGGCCACCTGCCTTTTTTCGACGCCTTGGCTCGCAACGCGTGTTTTGGCCGCTCCTTCCAAATTGACACCAAATTGACACCAGATCGACGACAGGCGGCGCCTTGACACAGTGGCAGCCCGTCTCCCTGACACGGTGGCTGGCTAGACAAGCACAACACTGGCACAGGGGTTGCGTGGGCTCGTAGAGAAGGGCGAGAGTGGGCGTAGCAGCCGAAGAAGAAAGTTGAAACGCTTGAAATGAAAATGGGAAAGAAAATGGCATCGAGCCCCAAAACCAGCTTCGTGTGAACCCTCGCCGTAGCGGCGCAGAGATAAGAACGCAGCCAATATTTCCGCGCTGCCCCATCACTGCCAGCAACAGTCTGCACAGTCCACACAGTCTGCACACGGCCCTGGCCTCGTGTCTCCCGCTCGCCGCTCGCAGTCGCTCCATAGTGGCTCCATACTCCATACTGCTTAGTCGCTCCTTCCCCTCTCTCTGCCCCATTCCACCGTCACGACAACCGGCCGCAGACAGGCTGCTCGCCCACACACAGCCAGCAGCCAAGCCCGTCAGAGCCAACCAGCCCGTCGTCTGGCCGTCACTTCCCCTTGGTTCCGCCGTCGAATTGAAGGGGGGGAAAACAACCATGCAGTACTCGTAATAATACACCACTGGCACTCGCACTCTGGCACACGCACTCTGGCACACGCAGCGGTGCACACCCTGCGGAAGGAACCACTCGCTACTCGCTAGAGTGGAATTACTCGTGCACGCAACACGCCTCACGCCTGCCCCGGCACCACAACAAACGCCTTCCAGTTTTTTCGCCGTCGTTTCTTTCTCTGGCTGTTTCCTTTCTTGATCTCCTGGCTCCTGCCTTTCGAACGGCATTCCTCGTCTGTCGACATCTGCGTCTTCACCTCGTCTTGCCAATCTCCCCAGTCTCGTCAAAACCTCGTTTCTCGCCATTCGGTTCGTCGGGAAGACCACCACCCCCAAACCCAACCGAAGCCCAGCCCTAGCCCTGCTTCCCTCGCCTGCTCGCTCCGCTGTGCCAAATGCTGCTTCCTGTCCGCCTTTAGCGACGAGGCACCCGCCCTCTGTGGACTCGCCCTTCTCACCGTTGAGAACGAGAGAGTCCCCCGTTTCACAGAAACCTTAACCGGACTCTGATTTCAAAATCAACAACTCGAGCCCCCGTTTTGCCGTCGACTGTCTCGCCGTCTTTCTCTTTTCTTCTGCTCCCAAGCACACCACTGCCGCCAAAACGCTATCGGAAAACAAGAGGCCGCTACAAGAAAAAAGAAGCCCCTAGTCTCCGAGGCCTGTAGCCGCTGCTGCACGACGCCGACCCCATCGAATTACCCACTATCCGCTGGCACGGCACACGCAACGCACTCGTCGCCCACACAGCCCGCCCAGCCTGCGTCCCTGCCTGCCATCGCCCCAGGCCCATCATCATTGCTCATCCCCTCCCCTCTGTCGCCCATTCCTCGACCATCGGCATCGATCTCCTTTTTCTTTCCTCCTTTTCGACCTCTCTCTATTGCCATTTCCCTCTCCTTTCTCGCCCTGCCGTCTCGACGAGAGACTCTCCTTCGATAGAGAGACTCTGTGCTCTCGTCCGTCCGCACAATGTCGACGCCTTCCACGGCCACTGCGACGCTTCCTCACTACGCCGCTGGCTACCCATTCTCCCACCAGTCCTCATACCGGCCGACACTCCCCGGCTCGTCGAGTCGTCTGGGTCCGCCGACGGTGTCCTCGCCCTCGTCGTCTTCATACGCCCCCTATTCCCCGTCATCCGCCCACCTCGCTCCGGCCGTCGTGGCCAACGGGGCCGCTGTTGCAGCCAACCACGCAAATCACGCTCGGCCGCTGTATCACGCCCACAGCAGCCAAAACCACACCCAAACCCTCAGCCAGATCCACACCCACACCCACAGCGGCCACCACGACGCAGCTGTCTCCTCGCCCAGCTACTCGACAACAACGACAATAACCCTCCCGCCCGCAAGGCATTCGCACGCCACAACAGCCGCTGGCACTCCGTCGGCATCGACCGCCGACGCCGCCTCGTTGCACGCTACCATGGGCTCCCAACAAACATACTCGTCCGGCGACTCCCAGCCGCCGCGGAAGCGACGGCGATCTGGCCCGCCCGACTGGGAGACATTCTACAAAAACGGGCTGCCCCAGGAGGTCATTGTCATCGAAGACAGCCCCGAACGCGGTGCCCAGAATGGCCCACTGAAAGCGGACCTGGGGTACGCCAATGGTGCTGATACCAATGCGGCTGCCGCCAGCCATAGCCGCACAAGTGCCGCCGGTGATGTCTCTTCGGTCGCCTACCACTACGACCCGAAAGACCATCTAGGTGGCGGCGCCGATGACCGCCATATCACCAAGAAGCGGAGGCGGCAGGACGAGCCGCTGCCGCCCGCCAGCTCGCTGGTGGCCAGCACCAGCGGCAGTCGCTACGACCCCGTCCACAACTACGTCCAGCACTCCAGCGGATCTACCATCTCCAGCGAGCGGACCAATTCCAACTCCAATTCCTCTCTATATACCACCACAGCCACCGCCGTGAACACCGCCGCCACCTCGCTGGCGTCCACAAATGGCCAGTATGACTACGACACCGCCGGCCAGAAGCGGAAGCGGACAACTCGGCAACAGGCAGCAAACGAGTCCAAGAAACGAGACCGTGAAGCTGCAGCACTTGGCCTCACCTTTGCTAATTATCGGCCACCGCCTCTCCCGCCGGTGAAAGCGCCGGACGTGGACGTGAAAGTTATCCACGACGTATGTGCCTCCGGTTTAGTTAGCATTTCATTTCTCCTATGTCCGATGTCCGAGTTGCTAACGTTTGCCCCCAGTTGCAGTACTCAAAGAGCGTCAAGGTCGACGACGACGATGGCCATTACATTGTGATCCCAGAAGCCGACCTGACTGACCGATGTATGTCCCTTTCCTCTTTTCCTTTCTTCTTCGTCTTCAAATTTTCTCTTTCGTGATATTCGCTTCCCCCCCCCTTTTGACGCCAGTACTAACTGTCCAGACCAAATGGTCAAACTGCTTGGCCAGGGTACCTTTGGCAAAGTCGTCCAAGCCCGCGACCGCCGGAAAAACGAGCTGGTTGCCATCAAGATCATTCGCTCCGTCCAAAAATACCGCGATGCTTCTCGGATAGAACTGCGTGTGCTCGAGACCCTGAAGGCGAACGACCGCGAAAACCGGAACCGTTGCATCCACCTGCGAGAATGCTTCGACTTCCGTGGACACATCTGCATTGTCATGGACCTCCTGGGCCAGAGCGTCTTTGATTTTCTCAAGGGCAATGGCTTTGTTCCATTCCCCAACAGCCAGATCCAGAGCTTTGCTCGCCAGCTGTTCACTAGTGTTGCCTGTACGTTTCCCGACGTTGTTTTCTTTTTTGCTTTTTCTAGCTCTGTTTTCGTTTCTTTCTCTCTCTTCCTTCTTAGCTTCCTCGAGTCACTAACTGTTTGTAGTCCTGCATGACTTGCAGCTCATCCATACCGATCTGAAGCCGGAGAATATCCTCCTTGTCGACGCAAACTACCAAACCTTCACCTACAACCGCAAGATCCCATCATCCTCGACCACCATCGCCCGCCAAGCCACCCAGCGCAAAGTCCTACTCGATACCGAGATCCGGCTAATCGACTTTGGGTCAGCCACCTTCCAGGATGAGTATCACTCGTCGGTCGTGTCTACCCGCCACTACCGCGCACCTGAAATCATACTGGGGCTTGGCTGGTCTTTCCCATGCGACATCTGGAGCATTGGCTGCATCCTTGTCGAGTTCTTCACTGGCGATGCCCTCTTCCAGACGCACGATAATCTTGAGCACCTGGCTATGATGGAGGCCGTCTGCGACGGCCGCATCGACACACACCTAATTCAACAGGTCGTGAAGTCCACTCGGCACGGAGGCAACCCAGCATCCAAGTAAGCTTACTTTTTGGCGCTTGATGGGATTTTTATCATGAATTGACCGCCTCTAACCATTTTACAGGTACTTTAAGAGATTAAGGCTTGACTACCCCAGCACCGAGACAACAAGGGCGTCTCGGCGATTTGTTAAGGCTATGAAGAAGCTGAACGTGAGTGGCTCCTTAATTATGGCCCTGGCAGCTTGGCTTATTGTATCTAACCACCCACCACTTAACAGGACATCTTTCCCAGCAGCAGCAGCTTCTTGAGGCAATTCTTGGATCTGTTGAAGCGGATCTTTATCTACGACCCTGCTCAACGCATAACGGCAAAGGAAGCACTACAGCACCCCTGGTTCCGCGAAGTGGCCGTCCAGGATGATGGTACCGAGGCAGCCAAGATCCGTCACGAGCGCCGCGCCCGCGCCTCACGGGAACGGACCACGACTCGGGTAGCTCAACCCCATAGCTAAACGATGGCGGTTGATGAGTTGATGACATACCTGCTGGCAACGATCTAGACTCTCGGCGGGCGTAAGCCAGTGCGCAAGAACCACTTCTGTATATTTGGAAAAGACACTGAACTACAACGGAACTACACGGAAACTACAAGGGGCTTCTCGGGGAACTACATGGGAACGACCTGGAGACACGAGCATGACTGCTTTGGCAGAGGGCGTATTCGAAACAGCGGCAAACGGAAGGGGCCGCTGGGCATTGTGATTTTTTTTTTGCTTTTATCCTCTTCGCATCTCGCTCTCATCCTCTCGTTTTTTATGTTATCTACTAAGCATTGTTTTACAACATTTTTTGTGTTTTACTTCTCAGTTTTATACTCTTCTTTGGAGATGGACCACATGTCTTGTTTTGACTATCTCTTCCAGCACTGTTGCTGTTGGTTGCTATCCTTATATCAGGGGGGGTGCTCTCGTGGATGCTGTAATTTCATGGGAGAGTCTTGTGTCTTTTTTTCATACGCTGATTTATGACAACTTGTCTCAACTACAATTGGAGTTTTGGGGGCGGAATGATTGGTCAAATCGATACTGTCTCGAGAAAAGGGCGAAGGGAGATACCACCTGGCCAAAGCAGTAGAAATGGTCGGAGCGAAAACCGGGAAACAAGGGCCGATGACGATGCAGACGAAATAAAGACAGCAGCGAATTTGTCTTCCACTTTTGTGAAGCCAGCCCGCCTCGATGACCGGTGATGCGTGTCAATGCTACTAACTTTAGAGGTCGTGGCCTTTGTCGATGTTGTCTTTGGTATGTGTTGGATTCTTTCTTTTTCTCTTCTTGTCATAAAACGACCGGGGACTAACAATTGATGATTGTTCATATGGCAGCTTTGGACAACGGTACGGCCAGGGATAGGCCGCCTCTTTGTGGCGGCACCATGACAAAGGAAAATCAATGCCGTTGTTTTTGATGACCACGAAACAAAGGAGCAAATTGGGATCGCGCACAAACGGCGCAAAGTTATGTTCATCTGTTCGATATTCTGCCGCGCCTATTTAAAGGCCAGAGAACGCACTTTGCCGTCTCTACGCACCGCATTCACAGCTTTTCTATCTCGCAAAACCTCGAATTTCTTAGACGGACAGTATCAAGAAGAGCAGTCGGGGCCATTTGCCACAAAGTTTGCTTTGTTTGTGCAAGGATAAAGAGCGACTCTGTCGCCTTTGTTCACCGCGACCGCAACCGCAGTCTTTGATTCTGCAAACACGAACAAGAAAACTACACATATATAATTATCTCCTGTGGCAGGTAAGCAAACGACTGTAGGTGCCCAATTCTATCTGACCTTGATCTCTTCACTTTCTTCTAGGGTTAGGCAAAGCACAATACGTCGAAACCGCTCTTTGAGATAACTTCACAACAAATACGAAACGCGGAATAGGGGGTGGGAGCAGCGTTGTTTGTACCGAGCAAACAGCCTCGGCCAAGGCTTACAACATACAGCCACAAGCTTCTCCTGCTTCCCGCGTACCTCTTTCAAGATGGGCATCGCCCTGCGCGATGTCTCCGAGGACGTCCTCTATGCGCTGGCCGTCGTCTTGAGCCTGCCTCCTGACCAGCTCGACCAAGAGAGCCGTGCCGAGAAGATTCAACCTTCCGCCGACTGGCTGGCCGAGCAGGAGGCCCGGATCACGGGCCTGCCGCACCGTCTCCTCTTCCCTCCAATTCCACGGGGCGTCACTGTCAAAGTATCCCAGGTCGCGAAAAAGGTTTTCATGGCCGCCTCCGGCGGTGCTGACAACGTCGCTGCCCGGGCTGCCTCAAACGGCCTTCGCCTGGACGCCATGCTGCACCCACGCGCCACACCGACGGTGCTCTGCCATGCTCATCGCAAGCTGCATCCAGCTTTGATGCGCGAGATATTTTACTACCTCTCTCGAGAGGTGGCAGACCACGCCGACCACATTCGGCGCCATCCCCGGCATGACGAAGACGACGACGACAACAATGACAACGGTATCGGCCACGATGCGCACAACCCGTGCCAATCGCGGGTTGTGCGGGATTGGGGCTACCGCATGATGGGGATTAGCGCTCTATGGTGCACCCGGCCCGCTTTCCGGGCCTTGGAGCAGGGCCGACAGGTCCCTGCTCCCGGGCTTCGGCTCAGCCAGTGCCAGCAGCAGCCCTCGTCGCACGGAGCACCGTCATTGATGTCTTCTGCTTCCCCCACCCGGCGCATCCGCTCCAGCATGCGCATGCCTCACCTGACTATTCCGTGTGAGGCGTGTATGTTGGCTGCTGTGGGCGCGCGCAGCCAGGCGCTGATAGACGTGCGTGCCGGTATGCTGAGCCGCCTGGCCGAAGAGGCCGACGACAAGCGCCGGCGAGACAAGGCAAAGGGTAAACTAGACGGCAACGGCGGTGGCGATGGCTCCGACGAACTATCTTCCATCCGCCGCACGCACTTGTGGCTGGTGCTCGACGCCTACATCAACGCCTTCGGCGACGAGGTAGCCGCCGAGATTCGCCACCGCAGTGAAGTCTTGGCCCAGATGCTCTTTGAAGTCCGAATCTGCGAAAGCCGTCGACGGCGGCACCTGGACCGGGAGAAGAGGCGCCAACGGAAGGAGGGCGGTCGTCGGAGCCATCATCATCGGCCCGGCGGAAAAAGCGAGAAACGGCCGCCGCGGATGGTCACCAAACATGGCCACCGCCTGCCACTGCCGCTTCTCCCTCTCGACCGTGATCCGTGGGCTTATGATAGTGCCGGCGTCAGCGACAATTCGCAAACCGACGACGATGACGCTATTCTTACGCCCGACGATTGGGCCGGTGACGAGCCATATTACTATGTGCAGGGCGAAGAGGACGACAACCAGGACGGCGGCGACGATAACTACCACCACGGGCCGGCAGAAGAGGATGAGGCGGCGGCAAAGCCTGTTCCCGACTGGGAGGAGGACTACCGACGCCAGGTGATCGACTCCGAGACGACCTTCTCTTGGGCAATGGGGCAGGCCTACACTACGGGATGTGGTGACAACGACCACGGCGATGGTCAGGAGTCGTTTGTCACCATCAGCGCGCACACCGAGATGCCGCCCAACAATGGGCTCTATTGGCCCCCTGCTGCTCCATCCTCCTGCGCTCTGCCCCGCGGCCTCTCTCCAATTCCTGGGACGCCTGCCACGCTCATCTCACAAGCGTCGCATGCGTCGCAGAAGTCCGCGTCCGCGCGGTCCACCCGGTCCAACCGGACTGCTCAACCTCCCCGCCCCCAGGCGCCGGCACCACCGGCTTCGAGTGTCTACTCAAGCGGCACGATGATGACCAGCTCGAACCGCCAACAAGGAGTTCCCCAAAATGCCTGCTCAACCATCTATTCTGCTGTCGACTCTCAGCACTCGACCACTCGCCAGACTGCATCTGCGGACCGGCAGCGACCTCCGCCTGCCTCGTCGAGGACACGTCCACCACCCACCACGGTGACGCGCGCGGCTGCTTCCCACGTCAGCCGCGCCACCGCCGCTGCTCGCTCTCGTGCTGGTCGTTCCACCACTACCACGACCAAGACGACGCCCGCTGCCTCGACCGTCTTTGTCGCTCCTTCCACGGTCCGCACGCCCGCTACGCCAGCGTCGTACGTCGCATTGCAAGCCGATATGGCGGCGTCGCTTGGGTTTGCGGACGACAACGACGATGGCCGCACGACTGCCACTCGGGCCACGGCTACGACCAGGGCCCGGACGCGGACTACGGCGGCCAAGAGCAGCGCGAAAAGTGTGGTGAAGACCAGCACAGCAAAAAGCACAGCGACCAAAGCCGCCACAACGGTCCGGTCCCCCATGCCTGCGTCTCCACCGTCCCGCCTCTCCGCCGTGTCCGCGCGCATCCCGCCCTCCGACATCTACGATGGCGGAGACGCCTGCTCGATCGCCCCCTCCGACTCCATCAGCATCATCGCCGACCGGCGCTACCAGGAGGAGAAGGAGCAGCTGGAGCGGCAGCAGCGAGGGCAGGAGGAGGAGCTCAAGCGGCTGAAGCGGCAATACGGGGAGCAGCAGGAGCGGCGCGCCGCTCCCGCTACCTCCGCTTCGGCAACGACGCGCAATCTCAACCACTACCAGCCGGCCAACAGCCGACGGCCTCCGCCGGCGACGTCGAGACAGACCACCACCGCGCCACGCAAAAGCAATACAGGTCCTGTGACGCCCAAGCAGATCACCAGACCTAGCAAAAGCAGCACTGCTCCTGTCACGCCGAAGCAGACCACCACGCCAAGCAAAAGCAGCACTGCTGCTTCTGCCACGCCTCGCTCGGCTGCTCCTCCTCAGCCGTCGCCCCGCGCACCGCGGACGCATGCGGCGACAACGACCGGCCCGCCTTCCCGTCGGCCAACCTCTAGTTCGACGAAGTTTACGCAGTGGCCGGCCGTCTGAAGGGGATAGTTCTGTTTACATGGAGACTTTTCGAAGTCTTTACTTTTTCGTCTATGTAAGTTCTTTTGTAGCAACGTAATGATAATGATGATAATAAAATGAACCCAAGTTTTTTTTTTTTTGGTGTGGAAATCCCCTTTTAATTTTGTATCTTTGAGTGAAATGATGAAACAAGTTGAACTAAATTTCTAAACTTTTTTCCAAACTCCCCAAACTTCTTGTATTCTGTGAAAAACCAACGCCAGTGCCTTTTCTTTTCCTGTAGTAAAATGGCCTTTATGAACAAAACATCCCACTAACTTTTACTGCTTCTCCTCGCCTTCGTAGAGCTTCTGCAGGGCCGGCAGGAAGGCGGCGGCCGTCTTGAAGTCGCCGAGCCGGACGCGCATCTGGTCGAACGCGACGAGCACCTGCATCTCGGCGGCGGCATTCTCGCTGGCGTCGCCGCCGCTGCCTCCCGACGACGAGTTGAACAGGGGGATCTTGGGGTACCGCTGCGAGAAGTGCGTCAGCAGCACGCGCCGCGCGCCCATGCGGCGGCCGACGTCCAGGGCCTCGCCCATGGTGCTGTGCTTCTTGGCCACGGCCTCGCCGGCCAGCTCGTCGTCGAAGGTGCTCTCGTGCACCAGCAGCGTGGCGCCGCGGCCGAGCTCGACGAAGTCGGCCGACGGCCGGCAGTCGCCCGAGTACGCCAGCTTCAGCAGCGGGCCGTCCGCGGGCGAGGCCGCCGGGTCGGCGCGCCACGTGAAGACGGTCGCCAGCGCGCCGTGGCAGTGCTCGACGCGGCAGGCGTCGATGCGCTGCAGGCCGAACTCGAGGGCCTCGCGGGCGTCGAACACGACGGGCGCGCAGATCTTGGCGCGCGGGAACTCGGGGCAGTCGAGCTCGATCTGGCGCAGGCGGTCGAGGCCAAAGTCCTCGACGTCGGCGTACTCGCGCAGCCAGTGCAGCATGTTCACGTGCGAGGCGACGGCGAGGCGGGGGAGGGGGGAGGCGGAGGCGGAGGCGGAGGCGGCGGTGGCGGTTGCGGTGGCGTCCCGCCAGGCGCGGATGACGCTCACGGTGCCCAGGTGGTGGTCGGCGTGCAGGTGGCTGATCCACACGACGCGCAGCTCGCGCAGCACCTCGCCCAGGGTGGCGTCGCCTAGCAGCCGGCGCATGGACCCCAGGGTGTTCTCGCCGCAGTCGAACAGGTAGCTGCCGACGCCGGGGACGCGCACGAGCGTGGCGGACACGTTGCGGTACTTGGACGGCATGGCCGAGCCGGTGCCCAGGGGGATGACCTCGGCCTGCGGGTGCGGCAGGCCGCGGTTGCCGGCGTCCGCGGCGGCCTGGAAGGCCGGGTCGGCGATCTGCTTGCGCGCGGCGTCGGCCAGCTCGAGCACGCGCGGGTCGAGCTCGCGCAGTGCCGCGACGAAGTCGACGTAAGGGTAGACCTTGTGGTCTTCCTCGACGATCTGGGGCGCGAGGCGGACCGTCCACCCGGGGCGCGCTGCCTCGAATATGGGTTGTTGCTTTTCAGGTGAGGCGGGTGCTGGTGGTGCTGCCAGTGCTGGTGCTGCTGGCGCGATGTTGTTGAACTGCTGGATGGGGAAGCGGTCGGGGTCCACGCGGTTGTGTTGCACCTGCAGGGCCGCCGCGGACGACAGGGCCAGGCGGTTGGCGCACGTGTCCGTGGACGAGACGGTGTGGCGGATGGCGCTGTGCTTCCGCATGAACGCCTGCAGGCGCGCGTCGGCCGCGACGCCGGGTCCCAGGAGCCAGAAAATGGTGTTGAGGGCCGCGATGATGCGCTTGTTGGCCCACTCGGGCTTGACGAGGAACGCGTCGATGTAGGACTGGTCTGGCAGCTCGACGACGGCAAAGGCGGCGCCGTTGACGGACGCGCCCACGACCATCTCGGGCGTGATGAGGCGGCCGCTGTTGGCCTTGACGCTCTCGCCCGCGACGAGCCGGCGGATGTCTTGCTTGGCGACGCCCAGGCGCGCGACCTCGCTGGCGTTCACCTTGCCGCGGCGCGGGTGGTTGCGCACGATGTAGCACATGGACTGGCGCACGGGCGCGGTGCGCGGCAGGGCCTGGATGAGGGCGCCGGGCCAGGGCTGGCGCACGAGGACGGGGATGTCGGGCACGTCGGGTTCCTGGCCGGGCAGGGGCCCATCGTAGACCTTGAGGTGGCCGTCCTCGCCCTTGACGAACAGCTTCGCGGGCAGCTTGGCGGCGTGCAGGGTGGTCTCGACGAGGGCGTCGAGCTTCCAGTCGGAGTCGAACATGTGGTTGACGACGGAGTCGACGAGCTGGCGGTCGGTCGCTTCCTGCTCTCGGGCCGCGGCGCCGTCATCTTTGCCGTCCTCGTCGTTTTCTAGGTCGTCGTGGCCCCGCTTGCGGGACGGGGCAGGGGCTGCGTTGCTGCTGCTGCCTCCCTCGACAAAGACGGGCACGTACCACACCATGATGTTCTCGTCGGACCAGTCGGGCGCGCGAAACGCGCCTGGATCATCGCCGTCGGCAGCTGTGGCAGCAGCGGCAGCAGCTAGGCTGGTGTCGTGGCGCACCTCGTGCGGCCGTATGGGTAGGCCCTTGCGGAAGACGAAGCGGCGCGCCGTCGCCAGGAGGTGGGTGAGGTTGGTGCCGCCGTGGATGCTGAGGCTCTTGGGCACCGCGGCCGCCGCTGCCGCTGCCGTCGAGGCAGCTGCGGCCGCCGCTTTTGCGTTGTTGCCGGCGTTCTTGAGCCGCGCGGCTTTCTGGGCGGCCTCGTCGAGGGCCGCAGAGCGCGCCGACTGGACGACCTCGGCGACGGTCAGGACCATGCCCAGCAGGCCGCCGGCGGTGTGCCAGTCGACGGGCCCCGTGAGGAAGATCTCCTCGGCGCGGCTCAGCGAGACCTTCTGCTGCACAAAGGCGCGCTGGGTGCCCTCGGCGATGTTGCCGAAGAGGTAGCGGCGGTTGTCATGGTGGACTACTAGACAGGTGCCCGGCGTGTCGGCGGTCGGGGTGGTGAGGATCTGGACGTAGTTGAGCATGGGGGCGACGGGGTGCTTGGGCGGGCGGCGCGACGAGGAGGAGGAAGACGGAGCGCCCTTCTTCTCGAAGAGGAAGTAGTGCGCGCGGTTGTGGCGCGAGCGGGTGTAGCGCTTGGCAGGGAAGGCGGTGACGTGGCTGGTGAAGAGGTCCGCGGGGATGGAGGACGCCTTGAAGGCTGGAGACGCTGTCGAGTGGACCGAAGCCCACCGAGGATAAGGAGACGGGGCGCGGCGGGCGGGCGAGTGCGCGGGAGAGTGCGCCGGCGAGTGAGCGGGAGAGCGCGCCGGTGCGGGCGAGGCGGGGCGCGACGGCGCGGGGGAGGGTGGCTGCGTGCGCTGGCGCTTTGGTTTCCGCATGGGCGGCGGCGCGAGGGCTGTCGAGGCGGTCGAGAATGGAGGGGAGAACAGCCGGAGGGCGTCGAGGGGGATGGCTCGCGGGGATGGCGAGAATCGAGGAGGAGGAAGACGACAAGACAAGCTCAGCGCGTGGACTGCGGATCTCATGAAGCAAAGGACAGGCCGTGCGTGCAGGCCATGGACTATAAGAGCGAGTCGTGCGTGGTCATGGCGGCGCGTGTCCGTGGTGACTCTTCCGGGCAGGCTGTGGCGGGCGAGGGCTGTTTGGTGGACGCAGCGGTCGGAACTATAATATATTTTTTTCTAGCACGGCTTATCGTTATCGCGATTGGCGGGCGCTAGGCTACGGTTGGCTGGCTCGGTGCGGCATGTAAGGCAATATTACTTGGAACCCCCCCCTTTCCCCTTCTGTAGCAACTCCCTGCCACGGCCGCTCGTTCTAAAGTTCTTCGTGATCGCCGCGACGGGCGACGGCACGGAACCATCGTCTTTCGTATCTCGTAGACTTCGTGCTGGGCTCCTCCACGCGACCGCAGTGCGTATGGGATATTCCTGGCTTTGTACCCCCTCACGTGAACTCTCATGGGGCTTTGCAGCCCTGGTGCCAAGAGAGACCTCTGCCTTGGCTCGCTTTCAGCCCAACTCCCGCTCATGTCAATATTGACGTTGACGTCGAAGCCCCAGCATGCAGGCAGCCATACTTGTCTGCTTCGATCTTCCCTTCAAACTCTTGCACTTTGTGATGACTAGCAGCGGCATTTTTTTCTTCTGCTGGATATACATTGTATCTTATCTTACCTTCTGTCCGCGAGGCAGACGAATCGCCTCGAACACGACAAACTGACTTGATGTGTATCGTGTCTTTGGTAACGATGGCACACGAGCCGAGCTCCGAAGGCCACCAGCGCACGCGCAATGGCTCATGGACCTGAGCAATACGCCTTACACCCCGTCGCCTCCAGACGGTATATGAATAGCTCGCTTCGCACTCGCCGCATCCAGGAGGGGCTCTGCAGAGCCGTCTGCCAATGAAGTCGATGCATGCAATGCGGCTCAGCCTCGGGCAAGAACAAGACGGCAGCATCCCTCGAGGTTGGGTACAGCCGGCGTGTTGGGCTTAGCTTGCAGCCCTATCATGGCGGCGGTGATATATGGTGACATATGGTGATATATCCCGGTGATATCGACGTGCTTAGTCTGCTTAGCTGTTGTCTGGGTGTTGTCGAAAAGTTCACCTGTGACCAGAATTGCGCTGCGGACGTAGCCGAGGGCAGCAAAGAGGACATCGTTTCGATTGACTCTTGGGAGGAATTCCTTGACCCTCCTCCGTGTGCTGCGGTGTTTCGAGCGAAGAACAACTGGGCAGCGCGGCTTGCCGCGGTGTGCATCTGGATTCGGCAGAGCAAGGCTCACGTTGTCGTCATTGTGCGCGATGAACAACTTTGCTTGTCTTGTGTGGAGAGTTTGAATTTGGATCCCACCTTGGACCTCCCATATCTCGTCATTCACTAGTCTTTGAAGGAACAGTTATTAAGAGAATAAACAAAAAAAGTACAATGTGAGGTGGAAGCTCGCGAGACCACTTAATTGCTGGAATCAGAACTCCACCTCCACAATGCGTATACTACGACTTGTACGAGATGACCGACACGCCACGCGCTGCATATTCTGTGTCTGATGCAGAAGTCAGAGGATGTGTTCCCTTCTCTATCGCTATGACGGCCCCTCAAAGAACATACCTGACTCCGGTCCTGGTGACCCCGACGAGCCCTCCATCTGGAGGTTGATGATCCTGGCGACGAGATGTCAGATTGTGTGCTGGTCTTGTCCGAAGAACCACAGGTTCACAGCGCGTCCACAGCAGCCACTCACAGGTACATCGCCTTCCCCGTGAACCCCCGCCCGACCTGCGTCGTCACCAGCGCGCCGTCCATGTAGAACTGGACGCCGACGTCCTGGCCGTTCTCGTCCCGCAGCACGCACCGGATCGCGTGGAACGCGTCCGGCTGCGGGTACGCCACGTCCCGCGCGGCCACCTGGCTCGACGTGTTGAACGTGTTGAACGAGATCTTGCCGCTGCCCTTCCACTCGGCCAGGTCCACCTCGGGCGGCCAGCCGTCGACGGCCGTCAGCCAGAAGGCCGGCCATGTGCCGCGGGCGACGGGCGCGCGGAACGCGCCAGCCAGCTCGGCAGTGGTGCCCCGGTCGATGGTGATGTGCTGGCGCGCGTGCACGGCGCCCGCGAGGTAGTGGATGGCGATGTCCTTGCCGCCGTGGTGGGCGGGCTTCGGGCGGCTGCCGGCGGCGACGTGCGTCGCGGTGATGGTCAGGGTGTTGCCGCCGAAGTCGAGGCGGCTCTGGTTCTTGTCCATGCGGGCGGCGCCGTTGTGGTCGGTGCCCCAGGGGTAGTTGTAGTCCCAGGCGGCGTCGAAGGCGGCCTGGGAGCCGAAGCTGGCCTCGGGGATGATGGTTGTCGTGGGCGCGGCGGCGGCGGCGGCAGGGTGTGCTGGATCTGCGGCCGACGCTGCTGCGACCGCGGCTGCATGGCTACAGCGGGCGAGCAGCAGCGATGTAAAGACCGCACTGGCGAGACCGTACATGGTGGGATGCGGTGGCTGTCAAGTATCGCCAAGATGTCGTTGGCAAGTCACGAGTAAAATAGGCACCAGCCCGTTTGTTGGTCTGTATATAACTACTCCAGTAACTCAATTGGAACTGCGGACAGACAGAAAATCAAGCAGGTGCTATAGTTCCCTCATTCTATATTGCTTGTTTATTTTCCTGGGCAAGGGTTCCCGTTGTCCCACCGGCTAAAGCGCTCTATGCTTCGTTTTTATTTTATTTTACTTTCCTTTCGCATCCGACACGGCGCGCCTTGTCGCCTTGACGATCCACGTCACGCTGTCTGCGGATCGTAGGCCACGGCCTCAATCTCAATCAACATCTCGGGCATCGCCAGCCGCTCGACGCCCACGGCTGTCCAGATCGGCCGGTAGTCCGGGAACCACTTCTCGAGGTTCTTCATCATTATGGGGATGGCGTCGGGTGTCGCCTCGATCTGTGGGTGGTAGGACGTGATGCGGAACACCTGCGAGATGCCCTTGCCGCCGGCCGTCTTCATGGCCAGGTCGATGTTGCTGAACGCCTGGTTGATCTGGGTCTCGAGGTCGCCCTCGACGACAGGGGGTGCCGAGTCGGGGTCCCAGCCACCTGGAAAGCATCAGCTGGTGCCCGTCAACGATACGATAAATTGCTAGGAGACCTGAGGATGCATATACCCTGCCCCGAGATCTCGATCCGGTCGCCCACGCGAACGGCCTGGCTGTAGCCAAAGTTGTCGCGGGCAAACTGGCCGTAGCCCTTGTAGTTGAAGTACTTGAGATCGGACATGGCGGGACTAGTGGAAGATTGCCTGTCTATGGTCTATGATACGAGAGGAGAGATAGAGGAGAATCGGAGCATCTACGATTACGGCTGAGAGGCATTGTGTTTATGTACGGAGTAGGACGTTGAATATTGGACGCCGAACGCGACATCGATCCGTTCTCCGGAGCGTGTCCGTCGAGGACCCTGGACTTGCACACTTTCCCGAGATATCGTATCTCAAGATACCAGTCTCCTGGACCCTTGTCCCATACGGAAACAGGGCATATCTGCCCGGCGAAGGTGTTTCCCGGCGGACAACTTATCGCGGCGTGATTGGCTTCGGGCAACGTTAGCGTGTCTATATAGCGTCTCTTTATACACGACTTGCTGCATTCGGCTACGCACGTCCAATCCTGCCCTTCCTTTATCGACTGGGGCACTTTTCCTCGGCGAACGCCCAGTCTGCCCAGTTTTCCGAGTGCTGGGCCTCGCACGATTCTGTCGTCCCACCGTCCGCGAGCGTCGGCCTCCCGGCGTCCTGGATATGGCTCTGTATCGTATCGTGCCTCGGCGACGCGACCCAGGCACAGACGGTCTAGATTCCACATCTAGAACTCCTATCTCCTCCACAAAGGCTCCCCATTGCCTGGCACAGCGCATGGCCGATCGTTCCGACACGCTGGTTGCTCCGCAAGCGCGCGGACCCCCGATGAAGACTCCTGCAGGGCATTGCCGGCGGGCCCAGCACGTGGATGAATGGTTAGAACCGCAGTTCGCAGTTCGCATTTCCTGGCCCTGGCGAGACGTATCTCAGTGTTCCACCGATGCCAGGTACTGTACATAAATTCATAAATGCACAAATCTAGACTCTATATGTTTCCGGGGCCTCGTGCAGTCTTGACTGTCTCCTGTGTTAGTGATAGCGTGCCATTGGCCGGACTTTTCTTAGTCCGGAAGACAGGCCGGTAGCTCCTACCCCGACTGCAGATATGGAGATAGATACGAGGAAAGACAGACGAGACCACAGAGACCAAAGAGACACGATAGAAACAGAACAGCACATATTCATGTCCATTGCGTTGCTATCATTCGGAGGCCGCCTCCAGACCGTTCATCATGGACTCCGAGCTGAGTGACGCTGACCACCAGGGCACCGAGGGCCGGCCGTACCGTTCCCACGTGCAGCCGGCCTGCTTCCCGTGCCGCTCCCGGAAGTCGCGGTGCCAGACCGGGCCGACGGCGTCCTCGTCCGCGTGCGCCATGTGCCAGGCCCACGGCACGGCCTGCGTCTTCCCCCAGGCGGCCGAGCGGCGGTCACGGGGGCCGCGGTCGTCGCGACCGTCGAGGCGAAGCACGCCCGCCGGAGCCATGACTCCCGTTTCGCGGCCGTCACGGTCGCGCTGCCCGTCATCGCCGCCGCCGACCCTGACGCAGCGCATGCTGCAGTCGTACTCCATGCCGCGCAGCGAGCCGCACCGCGGGGCGCGCACGAACAGCGCTGGCGGGCTAGACCACCATGCCGACCTGGCCGACATGGCCAGCCAGGCCGAGCGTCCGCCACCGTCGACGGCAGGCCACCCGGACGACTCTGTCACGGCGCTGATGGACATCATTGCCGTGTCCGACGAGGGCAGCTCGCACGTCGTGAGCCCGGCCATTGCCGACGACGACCGCGTCTTCCAGGAGTACCTCTGCAACACGCCCTCCGGCCAGAGCCGCCGCATGGTGCGCTTCCACCTCAACCTCAACAACAACCAGAGCGGGCACCGGCCGCCCATCCTCTTCAGCTTTGTCCCAAAGCGTGGCCAGCGGGAGACCGAGAGCCGCTCGCTGGCGGCCTCGAACTGCGAGATCATCGAGAAGCTCATCGACCCGTACCAGAACGACCTGATCGATATGTGAGTGCCCTGCAGGGTATGTCAGGATACTTCAGGATACGACCCCGGCGGCGGCGGTTCAGCTAACCTCTGACCTTTCTAGCTTCTTTGAAAAAATCAACAATGTACTACCCATCTTTGACGAGCCGCTATTCCGGCGCGTCTTTGCCACCCACAAGGAGCGCATTTCGCCGAGCCTGCTTTCTACCCTGTACGGCATCACGCTGACCTTTTGGAACACCTCGCCGCGGCTGAGCAGCGTCGTCCGCCCCGACCACCGCTCCGTCCTGATCCAGGCCGAGAATTCCTTCAATGCGGAGCTCATCTCCACGCCGGGCATTTCCACCATCATCTCCCTGCTCCTGAACATCTCGGGCCGCCCCAGCAGCCACCACCTGGGCAACGGCGGCATGCTGGGCATGGCCATTTCGCTCGCCAATGCGTTTGGGCTGAACCGAGACCCCTCAGACTGGAACCTGTCGCCGTCCGAGAAGAAGTTCCGCATCCGCATCTGGTGGATCCTTGTCATCTACGACCGCTGGTGCAGCTTGGCCTACGGGATCCCCCCTCTCATCCGCCGCACCCAGCACGACGTCCCTGTCCTCACGGTCGAAGACATCACCAACCCGGGCGCCGTCCGGGACCAGACGTTTGCGACGTCCTGTTTTGTCGCGCTCACAACCCTGACCGAGGTGCTCAGCCACTGCCTGGAGCACGTCTACCACCTAGGCAAGGACATCTCCAAACCCGAGGCGTCGCCCTTCGACCTCGAGAACCTCCTGACCAACTGGGAGGACTCGCTCAGCGACGGCCTGCGGCGCCTGGTGATCCGCGGCACCAGCCTCGTCGGACCGGGCGCCGCCAATCTGCGCCTAGCCTACCTGTCCGTCAAGCTGCTCATCCGCCGCATCCAGCTGGACTGGGACAAGATGTCGCTGCGCATCGACGACGTCGACTCCCAGCACTACATCCAGGCGCGGCGCGTCGCCGAGGAGATCGTCGACTTTGTGCGCGAGCTGGACGAGACCCACTGCAGCGACTTCTGGATCCCGCCCAACGCCTACTCGCTCACGTCCGCGACGACGTTCCTGCTGCGGAGCGCGCTCAACACGCGTGGCCAGGCGGCGCGCAACTCGCCGCTCAAGCTGGCGCGGGCCATGATCGACGCGCTGCGGTTCTATCGCCGCACGTACAGCTGGGACATCGCCGACAACTGCCTCTCCAACTGCAGCGATCTTGTGGAGAAGATCGAGGCCGCGTGCGACCAGTACGACCAGTCGAGCCCCAACACGCTTGAATTTGAAAACACCATGCCGGTGGACATGGACATGGATTTCGCCGCACTGAACGGCCTGTTTCCCGGGTTTACGGGCAGTATATAGATACAAGAGATTTGAAGAGAATGAAAGAAGAAAAACAACAACCAATATCCAACCCACACGCTCTTCTCTTTTGCCGTCCAGCAGGCCAAATACCACCCATAGCTTAAACAATAAAGTTCCATATCTTTCCGATGATGTGCTTCGGCGCCGGCTCGGGCCACTCCTCCGCGTCCAGGGCGGCCTTGCCCGTCCAGATGTCGGCGTCGGCCGGCTTGATGAGCGACGTCCGCTTCAGGATCTTCCAGAACGCGTACAGGCCAAAGTAGATCGGCAGCCCGATGTAGGCCGTGACGAACTCCGTCGTCGACCACTGGCCCTTGGTGAACGTCTCCCACCCGTTGAACAGCACCATCATGATGAAGTAGCACAGCGCGAACCACGCCGTGAACGGCTGGAGCGGCGACTTGAAGTGCAGCGTGCCGCGGTCCACGCCCTGCGTCAGCAGGGCCTGCCGGAAGCGCATATAGGCGAAGACGATGCTGACCCACGTCATCAGCACGGCGATCGTGCCGAGGTTGACGAACCAGTAGAACACCTGCGTCGCGCTCTTGGACGCCACCAGGTACGTCAGCCCCGTCCAGACGGCCGTGAAGCCGACGGCGTAGATGGGGATGCCGCGCTCCGTGCACTTGAGGAAGAAGCGCGGCGCCTGCCGGTTCTGGGCCAGCGCGAACAGGTACCGCGAGCCGACGAACAGGAACGCGTTGGACGACGACGCCGCCGACATCAGGATCACGGCGTTGATGATGCTGGGCAGCACGCGGATGTGGGCGTTGTTGGCCGCGATGACCCACGGCGACACGCTGCCGAGCTCCGGGTTGTCCGAGGGCACCAGCACGCCGATGGCCAGCGAGCCCAGCACGTAGAAGGTCACGATGCGGTAGAAGAGCCGCCTGACGGCGCGCGGGATGTTGCGGCGCGGGTCGGCCGCCTCGCCGGCCGCCACGGCGACCATCTCGATGCCGCCAAACGAGAACGCCGCGTACAGCAGCGTCGAGAAGAGGCCGAGGAAGCGGCCCGTGTGGCCCGTGGCGACGAGCTCCTTCATCGGCGGGCCCGGGTTGGTCCAGTAGCGGAAGCCGAGGCGGTCGTGCGTGGGGCTACCGCCGAGGTCGACGATGAAGGCCATGAGCAGCAGGCCGAGGATGGCGAGGATCTTGATGGCGGCGAACACGAACTCGGCCTCGCCGTAGACCGACACGGCGAAGACGTTGAGAAAGATCACGGCCGGGATGATGATGCTGATCCACGCGGCCGGGTTGGTGTCGTTGTTCCAGAACTGCACGAGCAGGGCGGCGGCCGAGATCTCGGCGCACATGGCGATCGCCGAGAGGTACCACATGTTCCAGCCGACGGCGAAGCCCATGGCCGGGTCGACGTAGCGGGCGCAGTACTGGGGGATGGCGCCGGGCAGCGGCAGCCAGGTGGTCATCTCGCCGAGGCAGTTCATCATGGCGTAGACGGCCACGCCGGTGAGCGAGAAGCCCAGGAACACCGAGAGCGGGCCGGACTTGGCGAAGGCGGCACCGATACCGAGGAACAGGCCCGTGCCGATGCTGCCGCCGAGGGCGATGAACTGGAGATGGCGGGATTTGAGACTGAAAGGGGGGAGAAGAAGATTAGCAAATGGGCATGGGCAGGGCAACACGGTGTAAGTGGCGATCCCCAGAGACGAACCCTCGCTGGACGTAGCGGAGCTCCGCGGCGGTCTCGACGTCGCCATAGACATCGACGGCCTCGCTCAGTGCGTTGTTGGCGCTCTTCTGCTCCCCGACTTGGATGCTCGAGCCATCGTTCGGGACGCTCTGGCTGAAGGATGCGGCCTCCTTCTGCTCAGCCATGTTGGCAGGGGTGATCAGGAAACGAGAAACCGAGAAATGGAAAAAAAGAACAAGACTAAACAACCAAGAAGACGAGCCGACTTCACGAGGATGCCGTGTCCGAGGAGGAGCTGGATGAGGGCCAGAGTCAACGACCCAGCAGGAGTCCGAGGAGCGACATGACGCCTGTTGATATACACAGACATGGGGGCCTCCGCACGCACGAGAGGTTTCATTGTCCCCGGCGAGGTCTTGCCCACGGCCATGCGTGGACTAATAGACAAACAGACTAGCGCTCGATAGGACACAAGGCTCTGCTGATAACCGGGCAAAGACAATGGGGGCGGGAAACCAGTTCGCCGGAGCTAATCGGCAGCTAATCAAGGCGACGGTTTGCCATAGTTTCCCGGCACGCCGTCATGGCCGGCGACAGTTTCCCGGAGCCAATCAGGGCGCCGAGATTGGCCGTCTTACACGCAGTGTAGGGGGACTTATAACAAATTGGCTCGGCAGCTGTATCAGACGACAGCTCTGGGCTTATCCAGAGTGGTTTGATATTGATATTGTTATATTTTGATATTGGATTTGTTTTTTATCTCTGTCGTCTTACTCTAGATTCCCTTTTGATTTGACTTTGATTTTGAATTTTTTTTCATCTTTGTCTTAATCTTGTCTTCCTTTTCAAATTCTGGTCTGACGAGTCGGCACGATGGCGTCGTTCGACACCGCAGCCTTCTGGTCCCGGGCCGGCCGCTATCTGATGAAGACCGGCGTGCCCTTCCTGCCGGTCATTGTCAAGCGCGCCCAGGGCACGCTGCTCCACGATGTCAACAACAAGGTCCTCCTCGACTTCACGTCCGGCCAGATGAGCGCGCTCCTCGGCCACTCGCACCCCGAGATCGTCGAGGTCGTGTGCAAGTACGCCGCCGAGCTCGACCACCTGATGAGCCTCTTCATCTCGGAGCCCGTCGTGCAGTTTGCCGAGGACCTGGGCCGCATCCTCCCGGCGCCGCTGCAAAAGTCCTTTCTCCTGTCCACGGGCTCCGAGTCGGTCGAGGCCGCCATCAAGATGGCCAAGTGCGCCACGGGCAAGTTCGAGATCGTCGCCTTCGCGGCCAGCTACCACGGCGCCACCCAGGGCGCCGCATCCGCCACCTACGCCATGGGCCGCAAGCGCGGCGGCCCGCTCATGCCGGGCCAGTTCTCGTTCCCCTCGCCCAACGCCTACCGGTCGCCCTTCCGCAAGCCCGACGGCAGCTACGACTGGGAGACCGAGATGGCCTTCGGCTGGTCCATGGTCGACCAGCAGTCGGTCGGCTCGCTCGCGGCCTTTGTCATCGAGCCCATCCTCTCGGCCGGCGGCATCTTCGCGCCGCCCCCGGGCTACATCAAGCAGCTCAGCCTCGAGTGCCAGAAGCGCGGCATGCTGCTGATCGCCGACGAGGCGCAGACGGGGCTGGGCCGCACCGGCGACCTGTTCGCCTTCCAGCACGACGACATCGTCCCGGACATCCTCGCCCTGTCCAAGACCATCGGCTGCGGCCTGCCCGTCGCGTCGGTCAGCACGTCGGCCGCCATCGAGCAGCGCGCCGCCGAGGGCGGCTACCTCTTTGTCACGACGCACTACAACGACCCCCTGCCCGCCGCCATCGGCAGCAAGGTCATCGAGATCGTGGTGCGCGACGACCTGTCGCGGTGCGCCCGGGAGCGCGGGCAGCAGCTGGTCGACGGCATGAAGAAGCTGCAGGAGACCTACTGGTGCATCGGCGACATCCGCGGCCGGGGCCTGCTGCTGGGCATGGAGATCATCAGCGACCGGGCCACGAAGGCGCCCGGCGCCGAGCTCAGCATCGCGCTCGCGGAGAAGGCGATGGAGCTCGGGCTGTCGTGCCAGGTCGTGGCTCTCCCCGGCATACTGGGCGTCTTCCGGCTGGCGCCGCCCATCAACATCTCCGCCGAAGACGTCGAGAAGGCCCTTGCGATTCTCGAGCAGGCGTTTGCCGAGGTGTTTGCGACCGAGCCCTACAAGAGCCTAATGACGACAGAGGCCAAACTCTAGGTTCTGGACGTAGGGTTTCGTGCCGTGCAATTGTGGCTATATATATATATATTTATATATGTTTTGTAACTATCAACCAGCATAAATTGGAATGGACGGAAAGCACCTGATTGGAAATCCTGTTGGTCGCTCTGCAGCGGAATGTGTTGTATTCATGTCGATGCTATTAGTTTTCTATATTGACATTAGACAATTTGTGAATTGGCGGTTTATTTTTTTTGGATTTATTATCTTTGATGATTTATAAGACTCCTCAAATAATCCGGTTCAGCTCGCCGCGCCGCCGCATCACGCCCGCCGCCTTGTCCACAAACTTCTCCTCGTCTTTGGCAATGACGGTCTGGTAATAGGGGTCCCGGAATGCCGCCTCGAACCTCTCGAGGCTCGCCAGCTCAAACGTCGCGCAGCCGTCCCAGTTCTCGAGCTCCGTGTTGGCGCCCGCAATCTCGGGGCCGACCGGCGCGCGGCCGGCGTTGATGGCGGGCTTGAGGTGGATCTGGGTTTGTCAGTACGGAGTAATGAGGCCAAATCTGCAAAAAATGGGGGCAGTATTCATGAAGCCAAGGCAACGATGACAGCACCGTACCTGACGGTACTCTAGAAACCCGTGCTTGGTGGCCCACGGCTTGACAAGCGGCGCGTGCACGTGGAGCCAGTGGTGGTAGAACTCCTCGTGGGTGGTGCCGGGCTTGCGCTTCAGGAAGGCGACGATGCCGACGGTCTGCTTGGGTGCGTCTTCGGACATTGTGGTGGCGGTGGGGTCGAGACGGTGATACTAAAAAAGGTTGATAGATTACAGTGAAACGAGGAGGCTGATGATGATTGCGATGATGGAAGGAAGCTCATATAAGCGGAGGTGTTGGAGGAGCGTTCCCCGTCTCTAGCACCGCACGCCATTCGACAACGTCCGTCGGAAAAGAGTATCCGCTACACTACGCCAAAAGGGCGGGCGTGGTCACGACACGGAGATTCGAAAGAGACAAGAAAATGCCAAAATGCATAATTGAGCTCCCACCCTTGCGGACAATGAAATGTATTCGTACCAATCTCGATCCGGTATCCAAGCACCCCACGCTATGTTCGTCTTCAATCTCTTAACGTACAGTATCTTGACACTCATAAAAACGTAAAATAAAAATCCGTGCCGTCCTTGCCCTAGAAATACAAGCTCTGTCCCGCGTACGAGATAATGTACTCGCAGCCGAGCGGATTGCGTTCTTCGTGCTCCCGCAGCTGATCGAGGATGATCTCGCCGGCCGGCGGCCCGTCTCGGAGCTTCTCCTTGATGTGGATGATGACGACCTTGAGGCCGTGCAGGGGCAGTTGCGCTTGCGCCTCGGGAGCAATAATGGGTTCGGCTGCCCGAGCCGGCTCGTCCGTGGCGGCTTCTTGTGGTGGCAGCGTCAGCTCGGGCTCCAGCAGCGACAGTTCCGCCGCAGGCGTGGCAATATGTGGTGTGTCCGATTGCGCTCCACCGCCCTCCTCCGTCGCGGCCTCAACCGTCGAAGCCAGCAGCGCACCCACGCTCTCCGTGGACGAGGCGATGGACATCCGCATGGGCTTGACCGTTCTCGGCGAAACGGGATCCTCTGGCAGGTGCGCCGTCGTCGTGTCAACGGCTCCACCTGATGTGCCGCCGTCCGGTACAAGCAGCCCGGGTGTTTCTGTCTTGCGGCGGCTGTGACTTGCCGTTCGCGAGGTGTTGCTGATGCTCATGCGGTCGTCGTCGCCCGCATAGCGCTTGCGCTTGCGCCCTTCGCGGTCGCGCTGGTGTTGGTGCTGGTGCTTCTGTTGTTCCTGCAGCTCGGCCTGCTGCTGCTCGAAAACGATGCGCGCTTGGCTTACCTCCGCAGCCAGATTCGCCATTTCTTCTACCACAAACCGAGGGGTGAGGTGTCCATAGAGGCGATCGAGCGGCTGGGAGTCGTCGTAGCTGCACTCGACGAAAATCGCGGCAAGCTTACCGGCGGCAATCTTTGGGGCGGCCTCCTGCCAGATCTGGCCGTTTCGTGGTGACAAAGAAATGGAGTCGGGTTCCACATCGCCAAACATCAGGACCTCCCGGCCGGTCTTCATGTCGCGAATAAAGTAGGCACTCGAGTCGTATACGCATATGCTCTCGCCTGGTGACGCTGTGGGAAGAACGCTAAGGCTGCCTCGCCGCGCGGCGGCAACGCTGTCGACTCGAGAGAGCAAAGCTAGCTGTGGCCCGAGCTGTGGAGTCGGCTGCTGGGACGGTGGTTGTGGCTGCTGTTGCTGCGAAAGTGGTTGTTGCGAAAGTGGCACTAGGGGGGACGAGGTGCTCAGGCCGGCGCTCGTTGCGCCGTGGTGTGCCGTGAGGCGTGGGCTCAGAAGACCGGCGTTGAGTGGCCCGCTGCTGGCATCCATGCTCCCAAATCGCGTACTTGTCCCGCTGCCCCGGTGGCTGTGGCGCTCTATGCAGTGGCCATGACTGACGCCCCAAATCTTAACAGCCAGGCCGTCGCTGATTTCGACGTACCCACGGCCTTCACCAACGCCCAGGGCCGGTGACCCGCCCTCAACCAAGCGCATAAACGTGACGAGGCCGGCACCGTTGTTCTCGTCGGACAGGTTCGGCCATATGACGTTGTTAAAGATGTGAGTCTTGAAGGCGGCGATGGTCGATGGCAGGCCGGCAAGCCGCTTCGGCCGTGTGCCGGGCAGACCGGCCGTATTGATGACAAAGCCAGAGATGTGGTCAAGGTGCGGGTGCGTGATGAGATACGTATCGACCAGCGCACTCTGCACAAAGGAGGCATTGGCTCCGGCCGTGGCATGCGGCACTTCCAGGCCCGCAAACGGACCAGCTGTGAGCGTGTATGGCAGCGACAATGGCGACGGATCAGGCGTGGCGCCCTCTTCGTCGCTTGGCGTGCTGCCAGTCTCGCCCAGGCCCGCCGGCAACGACTGCTCTAGGATTCGAGTGATGGAGCTCAGCACAACGCCGGCATCCAGGGCCACGAGCGAGCCTCGGCGCCACCCCTCTGCTGTTGACCGGACCAGAAAGGCGGTTGTGTTGAACTCTTGCGGTCCACCGCCGGAGCCCTATGGCAGGTTAGTCAAGGACCAATCAATGGGAAAGAGTGCGGCGTTAGGCCACCCGAGAGGCCTAGACCAGTCTGGCTTGCGTCGTTGATTTCCTTTGTCCTCTCTGTGCCAGGGTACACAATCGCAAACCACTCGCAAAGCAGAGCACTGCCGCTTGGAAGTGCATGTTGATGCGTAGAGAGTGCAGGATTTGACAGAGAAAGGGCGCCGGAGCCATGAAAAGTGACGGAACAAGAGAAGCACCAAAAGAAAAGAACATGCGCTGCCTTACAAGAACAATCACCTGCAGCGCTGCCGACGCATCGGCGCCGCTGCCGTTCATCGTCGCGGCTGGTCGCCGTCACTTGCGGCGGCGGCGTCGTGGTCGGGGCTTCGTTTCGGCTACTCGGCGGATCAAATGGGTCGCATCCGGGTGAAGAAATGGGAACAAGAGATCTCTGCTGCCGAGGAGTGAGGTGAGGCGCTGCGGAATGCGCTGTGCAACGAGTCGCGATAGCTGCCGCGTGCTGATGCGAGCGAGTAAGTGAGTAAGCTCTCCTGCATGTGGGTCGACGAAATGGCGGTGGGTGCAGGCGCGCGACAGAAGACCGCGGTGGATGAGAAACGGCCGGATGAACGAAGGACAGGGGAAATGAAGCATATAAAAAGGAAGACGTCGATGTCAAATGTCACGAGCCGTTTTGTGCTGCCTTCCGCTGTCAAGATGGCGGGCAGGCAAAGGCGTTTCAAAGGGGAAGGAGGGATGGGATGTGCGCATTGGCCAGGCCCCCAGCGAAGCTATTTTGCGGCTGATGGGGGTGGAGGAAAGAAGGCGCGACCGAAGATAAAAAGGAGCCTCTAGCTCGAATGGGGGTTTGCCTGCAATCCGGAGGGATGTGCCCTTAGGTAAGGGAAGATAATGGGGTCGTCGCTGAGATCCGGCTTGGGCGAGCCAGGAGAAGATGCGCTTCGCTTTTTCTACTTTGGCTTCGTCGCGTGCTTTGTCCTCCTCCCTGATGGCGCCTCGCTTGATGTTTCTTCGATCTTGTTTTCTGGCACGTGACAGTGCGACGATGTTTGTGAGACGGAACCAAGGGAAGGGGCGAGCGTGATTTGTAGTCGCTGGGCCCTGGGGGCAAGAACGACGGCTGGTTTGCGTTTGGGCCGGCAGGTACTATAGTGGTTGGTGGCTTAATTTAGTGTGCTCTCCCGCTTTGTTCGTTGGAGGCTACCATTGTTCTTGCTCGCTGTCCGGCCTCGTACAAAAAGGGGGATAATATTGAGGAGCAACCCGCGAAAGAAAGCGACCTGGGGTGGTCGCTGGCAGGAGCAGCCGACAAAGAGTGGCAAGGGGCGTGCTGGGCTCGGCGTCTGCCGTCCCTCGTCTCTCCTTGTCTTCGCTTAAGCAGGGGTGGGCAAATCGGTGTGAGGAAGGCGCGAGTCCGAGTGGCTGCAACTTTCCCATTCCAGCTGCGAGCCATTACGACGTATCTTATCTTGTGCTTGGGTGTCATTATTGAACTCCGTACAGTACACATAGCCCCGGGTTTCTCTGATTCTGTGTGCACGGAAGACACGCGACGCCTTTCTCTTCGGGGAGGCAGGAAAACCAGGAAACCCGCGACAGCAGCATCGTGCAGGCAGCAAAACGTGAAACTGAAAAGATAAAAACAGCACGGCGATCAAAAGAAACGGGCCGGATCAGCGACGAGTTTGGTTCGGCGGCCCTTTTCTTCTTTCGTCTCGTGCTTTTTCCGTTTGTCTGTAGGTTTATGTACCGAGTATGCACGTTTCAAACAGGCGTATGAAGAGAAGCCAATCACAACTGAGTTGCATTAGAGCTGCAGAAGGGGGGTAGCTTTGGTAGCTGGCGCTGGCCGCCAAGAATGGAGCGGCGTCGTTTGACTTGACACAGGCTGCCCCGGAGAGCCCGAAACGTCAAGACGAGATGACGGCCAGGCCGTACAAGTTGGCAGAGAGGCTCACAGCTGCCTGCGAGGCGCACGCGCGTGGCGGCGGCGGCACGAGCGGTGTCCACAATTCAGAGGAAGCTCTGCTTGTTGTCCACAACGAAGAGGCGCAAAAGAAACAATGAGAACATTCGTGCTGGCGGTCGAGACTGTTGGAAACATGGTCTATGCGCCGCGCCAGCTGAGGCTGGAAGAGCTGCCTTGGGTCTGGCCAGCAGTCCGGGACGGTTAGGGGGCCAGGGAAACCGGTCCGTGCGAGAAGACCCCACGACTACACGGCATCACGCAACGGAGGGGGGGGGGGGGGGGGGGGGGGAACGGGCCCAATATCGTTGGGGTTATTGGGTATTGGGCAGGGGGGGGGGGGGGGAAAAAACCACGTACGAAATGGGCGAGGGAAACCCCCTTGAGAA
>WNYD01000180.1:0-60653 GCA_021396205.1 Sporothrix brunneoviolacea
GCAGCCGCGACGACGACCCGCCGCTGCTGGCGGCCGTGCAGGCGGGCAACGCGGCGGCGGTGGCGTACCTGCTCGGCAAGGGCGTGGCCGAGCGGCGGGTGGGCGTGCTCCCGGAGGCGATCGCGCGGGCGACGGAGCGGCAGGACGCGGCGATGCTGGAGGTCTTGGAGGGGTGGAAAGGGGGGTGAATGGTTGTCAGGGGAGGTTTCTACGACAAGAGGGTGCAGTCATGAAAGCGTATACGAGTAGAGAAAAGAGACTCTACTTGCAGTGACGAATCTGGTGGACTGGGTATCTTTTACAATAGCAAGCTGAATGCTCAGTCCAATTACGGCATTGTACGATACTGCCCTGTAAGATACTGCGACGTACTGCGATGGCCGCCAAGGCGGGCTGGTCTTCAAGGTCAGGGGCGCACATAGGCGCCGTCAGGCCTGGCCCGCAATAGGGGGCGGTGCACATGAGATGACAGGGGTGGAGGACGTCAACGCATCCTGCGCAGGATCTTGTCGATCGCAGCTAAATTAAGGGAGTGCACAAGGCTGAGGCAGACGTCGAGCCACACTCAAATTTTGCTTTTTAGTTATTACTCCTGCAGAGACTTCTGCGCGATCAGGTGTCCATCGCCGAGGCTGGCGCCCTGGTATTTATCCTGCAGACACTTCATCTTACACCGCACACAAAGTACGAGACCCCCCCTCCCCTTATTCAGTAATTGATTCACCCCTGAGTGCTACGGCGTATCTTACACCCTCGCCGACGCCTCGATTTCCTACGCATATACTCAGAGCAAAAGACGCCGCAATGTGGTCTGTCGAGGACGCAGGTGTGCTGTGGATCAGATCGGCCCGTGCTACCAAAAGGGCTTATATTCCCATGTTTGACTGGTTCATCACACAGGCACGGTAAGCAAGCTTCACGCTCCGGGGAGAAACATGATCCTCGGCTAACCTGATGCCACCAGATCATCCAAGCAGGCCAGGAGGACGTTCGATCCAAACTACAAGCTTCGGCAGCACCAGCGGCGGCAGGCGCGGAAGTACCAAGCACCCGCGGCCGCACAGCCGGGGAGCGCGCCCGAGCCGTACCGCTACGATGCGCTGGGGCCGCGACAGATCCGCCTCCTGCAGCTGCAGCCGGGGGAGGGTGCCGACCCGCTGGTCTGCACGCTCAGCGCCCACGACCTGGCGGAGGCGGCGTGCCCCGACTTCGAGGCCCTGTCGTACACCTGGGGCGACGCTGCCGCGACCGACACGCTCCTGATCGCGGGCCAGGCGCTGTCCATCACGAGCAACCTGGCCGTCGCGCTGCGGCAGCTGCGCGGCACGGCGGCCGTGCGCGTCCTCTGGGCCGACGCCGTCTGCGTCAACCAGGGCGACGTGGCGGAGCGCGGCGTGCAGGTGCCGCTGATGCGCGACATCTACCGGCAGGCCCGGTCGGTGGTCGTGTGGCTGGGCCCGGCGACGGCCGACAGCCAGGCGGCCTTTCGGCTGCTGTGGCACCTGCACCGAGCGGCGGCGGCCGCGGCCGTGCACGCCTCCCTCGACCGCAGCGGCGGCCTGATCATCACGAAGGCCGAGCAGCACGCGCTGGGCCTGCCGCCCGACGACGCCCGCAGCCCGGACTGGCGGGCGCTGGACGCGCTGTTCTGGCGGCCCTGGTTCACGCGCATGTGGATCATCCAGGAGATCGCCCTGGCGCGGTCGGCGGTGGTGCTGTGCGGGCCCGACAGCCTGCCGTGGCCGGTGCTCACGGCGGCGGCGCGCTTCATCGACCGGTACCGCCTCGGCGCCGACTACGGCCTCAACATGGACGTCTCGCGCGTGCTGCTGCTGGACGACACGATCCGCAGCAGGGCCTTCGCCCCCGGCGCGCTGAGCCTGATGGCCGCGTTCCGGCGCTCGCTCGCCTCCGACCCCGTCGACAAGGTCTACGCGGTGCTCAGCCTGACGGCGGCCGCGGACGCCGTGGCCGCCGGCATCGTGCCCGACTACGCGGCCGCCGTGCAGGACGTCTACCGCGCCGTGGCCGAGGCCGGCCTCGCGCAGTCGCTGGACGTGCTCAGCCTGGTGGCGGACGCGCACTGGCGGCGGATGGACGGCCTGCCGTCGTGGGTGCCCGACTGGTCGCTGATCCCGCGGGAGACGTCGTTCCTCTTCGGCCAGCCGCTCGCCCAGGCCCCGGCGCGGGCCGACTACGCGTGCGGCGCCCACCTCCCGGCCGCGGTGCAGTTCGTGGGGGACGGCAGCGGCGGCGGCAGCCGCATTCTGCGGGCGCGCGGCGTCTTGTTCGACCGCGTGGCGGCCACGGACGAGACCTACCTCACCGCGAAGCCGGGCGACGTGCCCGGGCAAGGCGGCTGGCCCAGGAGGGCGTCCATGCGCTTCATGGAGTCGACGGTGGCGCGCTACATGGCCGACGGCAACGCGGCCGGGGTGCTGCGCATCTGGGAGTACAGCGTGCTGGAGCTCAAGACGTACGCGACGGGCGAGCCCATCGAGAGCGTGCTGCACCGCACCTTCGTGGCCGGCGCGGGCGTGTCGGCCGGCGCGGGGGGCGGCGACCTGGCCGCGTGCTACGCGGCGTTCCGCTACCACCACATGGAGGCGCCGTTCGAGCAGCGGCGCCGGGACGAGCGGCTGTTCGACAGCAGGGCCTACCGCGGGATGGCGGCCGCCTACCGCGACGCCCTGACGGCGCGCGCCTACGGCCGGCAGCTGTTCACGACGCGGCGCGGCTACGCGGGCCTGGGCCCGACGTCCCTGAAGGCCGGCGACTGCGTGGTGCTGCTGTGCGGCGGCAAGACGGCGTATCTGCTGCGGCCCCAGAAGCCGCCGAAGAAGCAGAGGGGCGGCGGGACCACGGCCGCGGAGCAGCAGCCGTTGCGCTACACGTTTGTGGGCGAGGCGTACGTGCATGGCGTGATGCACGGCGAGGGCTTTTCCGGCGACGCCGCGCTGCAAGACTTTGATATTATATAGAAGCCTAGATACACTTACAATTCATCCTTGGGGCTGCCCGTCTTCGCAGTAACATTCGCAATCAGCTCTTGCGTAAAGTCCCACACGGCCTTGTCGACGCCGCGCGCCCGGAAGTCGGACAGCACGCGCTCGTTGTCGATGCCCTCGCCGTCGGCGTCCACCAGGAAGACGCCGCCGGCCGACCTCTCCACGGCGGCCAGCCCCGCGGGCGCGGGCACGAGGCTGCCCTGGGCGGCGTACCGGTCGCTGGTCGCCACGAACAGCCCGCGCGCCCCCGCCTCGTCCGCGCTCCGCTGGTCCGGCACGTTCATGCCGTGCGCCGCCGCCCGCACCAGGCCCGGCGTGGCCACCGGCCCGGGCATCCAGTGCACGAGGCTCAGGCGCGGGTGCTCGCGCGCGACGCGCTCGAGCGAGAGCGTGCTCATCGTCGCGGCGTGCACCGAGGGCCCCCAGAAGGACCAGTTCTCCGGCCGGCGCAGGTCGAGGTCGTCCTCGTTGATGGCCGCCTCCCGCCCGGCGGCGAGCACCCAGACGACGCGCGGGCTCGGCGCGGCGGGGCTGTCCAGCAGGGGGAGCAGCCGCTGCAGGGCGCGCAGGCGCGAGTAGTAGCGCGTCGACATGGACGGCTCGAGCCCCTCGCGCGTGTCCTGGCGGCCCTCCTCGAAGGCCATCATGCCGACGGACAGGAAGAGGATGTCGAGCCGGGTCTCTTTTTGCATGAACTCGTCAACGACCTTGTCGATCTCGGACACCAGCGAGGCGTCGGCGGCGATGACGCTGTAGGTGCCGGCCGGGTGCGACTGGCGCAGCGCGGCGAACGCGGCCTCGTGCGCCGCCACCGCGGCGGGGCGGGCCACCGAGTAGATCCGCGGCGCCGAGGCGTGCTGCACGAGGCTCTGCAGCGCACCCTGGCCGATGCCGGAGGTGGCGCCGATGAAGAGCGCCACGAGCGTCTGCGGGATGGCGGCGATGCGCGCGTTGGACTGCTGCACGGTGTGGAGGGACACCATTGTGTTTTCGGAGGGGAAAGGCCTGATGTCGTATGACGGTACACTAAGGAGAGAGACCCGATTGTGCTTGCAGATGGCAATTGTTTCTAGGTTGTCTGGAGGAGGCAGTCTGGCGTGGTCGATGCCGCCGGGGCGTGGCCTTCGCCCTCTTTAATAGCTGCCCGTGCCAGCACACAGAAACATCCCGAGCGTCGGCGGAATAAATTCTGAATCATGCCATCATCGCCCCCGTCCGTTAAAAGAGGATCTAGTCTTGCGTGACGGGTGATTCGGGACGTTGTAATAGCCCGCCGTCGTGGATGTTGGTGGCTCGACAGCCCCGAGCGCGGCGGAATAACAGCAATACAAATCAATTCTGGGGTTGTATGAATGGCGCGGGGGAGCACGTGCCTTTCATCCCTGGCTTTATCTCCGGAGATAAGCCACAGCTCTTCATCAACAAGCACGAAAGCAACTTGGCGCAGCGGAAGCGCGCCGGGCTCATAACCCGGAGGTCCCTTGATCGAAACGAGGAGTTGCTATTATTTCGACTTGTTTTTTTGTCTTTTTTTGTGCTTGCCGACCAGACTTTTTTGGACCTCTCATACATCGCAGCCACATACTTTTGATTCTTCATTTTTTTACTAGGGGTTTTTTTTTCATTCCATCTCAAAAGCAGTCACATCGACCGGCCTGCTCCCTGCGGCCGCATCTTCCACCGACATCCTCCAGCCCTGTCCTAGAGAACGAGGACAGCTCAGAACTGTTCCCGGGGCTTAACTACTTGGGTACGCATCTATTTATCTAATTGTTTTGTAGAGTGAACACGGAGAACATGAATCTTCGTACCATGAAAACTCGTCTCGATCCCTCACAATGCTCTGTTGCTGCCATGGCACTGGGCCAGGGCCTCGGGAGGGCCTAAAATTGCTGTGAAAGGCGGCGACGGCGACGAGCTTTTAGGCCCTCCTGAGGCCATTCTTCAGGCGCATACGACCAATAATAGATGTCCTCTTGTTGCAGCTTGTTCTCCACGCGGCCAGCAGGAGAGCTCCCAGCATACCCTTGCCAGACTCTTTTACAGCAATTTTAGTCCCGTCCGAGGCCCTTCTCCCAGGGCGCAGCCTAAGGCCAATGGAGACCCTCTGTCTGCAGCTTGTTCGCGACCAGGAGACAAGACAGCACGCAGCAGCCATGCAAGCACCAGAAAGGAAGCGCCAAGGCTAAGCGGCAGGGCCGTCTGCCGTGGTCGCGAGAGGAGTGGGTGGTCGCCCTGCAGAACTGAACTTGACTGCGATTGCTCCGAGCCTTGCACGTGATATTTCCTAGCTGCGAAGTCGCTGGCAAACGCACCTCTCTAAAAATTAGTCATCGCTTTCCTGCTTTTCTGCACCCACTTGCACCTCAACGCGTTCACAGCTCACCTGCTCGCACCCTCCATCTCTCACCCACGCCCCCCTGCGCCCAGCAGGATGTGCGGCATCCACGCAGCGATCGAGCTTGTCACGGGTCCTGCCAACAACGACAGACAAAACGACGACAACAGCACAGACCCCATCTCGGATGCGCTGCGGCGGCGGCTCGCCAGCCGCGGGCCCGACCACCTCGGCCAGGCCGCGGCCCAGTATGCGCCCGCACACGGGCGGCACCGCTGCGTGCTGCGCTTTACGTCGACGGTGCTGGCCCTGCGCGGCGACGGCCTGGCGGCGCAGCCGATCGTAGACCCGGCGTCGGGCGCCGTGCTCTGCTGGAACGGCGAGGCGTGGAAGCTCGGGGCCGACGAGGTCGCGGGGAACGACGGCGAGCAGCTGTTCCAGCGGCTGACGGACGTGTCCAGTCGATATGCGCCTCGTGACGATGACAATGACGGCGCCTACCGCGACGCCGTCCTGGACGTCCTGCGCGCCATCGAGGGCCCCTTTGCGTTTGTCTACTACGACGGCCGCGCCGGCCGCCTGTACTACGGGCGCGACCGGCTCGGGCGGCGGTCGCTTCTGGTGCGGAGCGACAAGAGCAGCGTGCTGACCCTGTCTAGCGTGGCGGACGTGGCGGACGTATCTCCCGTCAACGACACCCCGTGGGCCGAGGTCGAGGCCGATGGCATCTACGTGGTGGACCTCGAGCAGTACGCGCCGTCCACGTCCAGCACGTCATCTGCCGACGACGCCAGCGGCGGCGTCTCCCGGTACGCCTGGGCGACAGAGGACGCCGCCGACCCGTTCGTAGTGAGTACCGACAATTTCCGGGTTACCCTATTTTTCTTCTTCTCGCATCCCCTCTGACTTGTGCAGGTATCCGGCCTGGGCCTCTTCAACATGGCGACCGACCCGCCACTGGAGGGGAGCTGTCTCACCGCGGACGCGCCCTCTGTGAAAGAGCTGCGCGACCAGCTGGCCGCCTCTCTGCGGCTCCGCGTGCGCAACGTGCCGAAGCCGCCGGCCTCGACGGCTGCCGCGGGTGACGACACCCCAGACACGCGCGTCGCCGTCCTCTTCTCCGGCGGGCTGGACTGCACCGTCCTGGCGCGCATGGCCCACGACCTGCTGCCGGCCGACCAGGGCGTCGACCTCATCAACGTCGCGTTCGAGAACCCGCGCGTGGCGTCCCACCTGGCGCCCGACGTCGCCGACGTCTACGAGGCCTGCCCGGACCGCGTCACCGGAAGGAAGTCCTTTGCGGAACTGCGGCGCGCGTGTCCGGGGCGGGCCTGGCGATTTCTTGCTGTGGGTGGTCCCTCGACGAAGGCGTCTTTCCCCTGCTGTCTCTTTTCTCTCAGCTTACACATCTTTCCCCAGGTAAACATTCCCTACGCAGAGACCGTGGCGCACCGGCCCGAGATCGTGTCTCTGATGCACCCCCACAACACGGAGATGGACCTCTCCATCGCGTCGGCGCTGTACTTTGCCGCGCGGGGCGTTGGACATGTGGACGACCAAAGTTTGGCCGTCTCTGCTACCACTGCAGCACCCTGCGCGACCCCCGCCCGCGTGCTCCTGTCCGGGCTCGGCGCCGACGAGCTGTTCGGCGGCTACGGTCGGCACGGCATCGCCTTTGCGCGCCGGGGCTACGCGGGGCTCGCCGAGGAGCTGCGCGTCGACGTGGCGCGCCTGGGCCGGCGCAACCTGGGCCGCGACGACCGCGTGCTGGCGCACTGGGGCCGCGAGGTGCGGTTCCCGTTCCTCGACGAGGCGCTGGTGCGGTGGGCGATCGCGCTGCCGGCGTGGGAAAAGTGCGATTTTGCCCACGTGGGGAGAGGAGGCGACGTGGAGCCGGCCAAGCGGGTGCTGCGGCTGGTGGCGCTGTCTCTGGGCATGGCGGGCGTCGCCCGGGAGAAGAAGCGGGCGGTAGGTGCAGTCTTTCCGCAGGGCCACAGAGTGGTGGCAGACCAACAGCTGACCTTTTGTCGACAGATCCAGTTCGGCGCCCGGACGGCCAAGATGGAGAGCGGCCGCGTCAAAGGCACAGCCTTGATCACATGAGAGAAGAGAAGAAGAAAAAAAGAAAAAGGCAAAAAAGAAAAAGAAAAAAGAAGGACCGGACACAGCCCCTGGCAGTGATGATAACCAGATACTTCCGAGGCACCGCCGGAGCAGAGCGCTTTGCGATGTTGTGGCTGGCCGGCTTGTGAAGCCGCCGTTTGGCAGCTTTTGTTCTGCAGAGAACCCTTGCCGGCCAAACCCCCCCATCGCACGCCTGTCTACCAATATGGAGAATTACATCCAGGGCCTGTGACGACGTAAAAGGCAAGTCTGAGCCAAGGTGACGCGAGGGCCTTCTGCTGGCCAATTTTATACCCCCCCCATGGACGACAATAGAGACCAACCAGTATACCAAATCAATATGACGAATTCTGTTCAGCTGATTTGGCCATTGCTACGAGGCCTTTTTTTGCTGTTTTTACCAACCCGCTGTTAACGTGAGTCTTTCCGTCGAAGAGCACAAAAATGCTCATCACGGGAGAACGCCACGACGTGGAGAGCTTTTGCCAGCCCTGGCCTAGAGGGCAGCCCCTAAGACCACGTTTCTGTCCCTAGCCGAGTGGTTCGCGAGCAGGGGACAGCCTCTCTGCCGCTGTCGGTGTGCCCAACCCAATAAGAAGGTCGCTGCGAGTAGCTTTAAACGCAGCTCTAACCTGGAAACTAAGCCTCGCCGTCGTCTTGCATAAACGCCGCATTTCTCATTCTCTTCTCTCTCTTCTCTCTCTTTTTCTTTTATTTAACTTCCGTTTCTATTTCTTCGTGTCTGCCTGCCAATATTATCCGCCCTCTGACAGCCCCCATGCGCGTCTTTTCCCGTTTGGTGGCCTGTCTTGGCCTGGGCGTCGTGCTCGTCGTTTGATTTACCCAGCACGCCATTCTGGCGAACAGACTCCCACGCTCTCATCGTGGCGTTTTCAGCTATTACGTATCTTGGGTGTTCTCTCTCATGGTCCCCTTCATTGACTTGCTCGTTCGACATCTTGTGCGCCTGTGTTCTGCACGTCCGTAGCCAACGATTGACTCCCACCAGTTCTGTAGTCTTTCCTCCTTTTCTCCCCTCCTTCTTTTTCTTCCTTTGTCTCTGTCTCTTTCTCTCTCTCTTTTTCACCTCAGTGACCCTCCCGGCCGCTCTTCTCTCTCCGATTTAGCCGTGCCGGGTTTCAATGACGAATCAAATATATTGAACACCACCACATCTTGCGCCGCCGAGCTGCCTTTTTGTGTCCGCGCAGACGCAATTGAACTTGCTTCTCATCCTTATTACGCTCGGTCTCGGCCAGTCTACTTTGCGGAAGAACTGCAGGGACGAATGGCCTTCCGTTTTTGAGACGCGGAAACTTCATTACTTTTTTGGGCCCTTCTTCTCGGCCCCCCCGAGAGCGGCTGTGGCCTCCTGCGCCGTACTCCTATGCCAACGTCACTCGTCCAACCTGATGCTTGTCTGACCTGGTTGTGTGCTGGTTGTGTTTTGGTGCTGCCCTGGTTTGTGTTTCCCACCGTCCGGCACTCCCTCTCTCTCTCTCCCTCTCGCTCTTCGTCTCACGTTTCTATTTCGTTTTATCCTGTTGTATGCCCTCCCCTCCACTTTTTGTTTCGTCCTCTTGCACATCGTCGGGGAAACACACAGACTCTCGTTGCGCAGAGATTGGGCTGCAGTCCACGGCTGCACAGGCCCCCTGCCCCCATCGAATTAACGCGAGGCGAGGCGAGCAGGCGGAGAATCAAGGAAGTAGAAGCAAATAGGTAACGAGACAACACAGTTAGTGACCACCACCACTACCACCACCACCGCCTGCTGCACACACACACCCGCTCTCCAATCGGCCGATTTGGCGACCTTCTGGCGAACCGAGATCTGTCAGACGGGACATTCTCTCTGTCTCGCTGTTTTTCCCGTCCGCAGTTCTTCCCTCCCGTTATCGCGTGTCAACCCTGCATGCCATCTTCTCACACACCGTCTGCCGGCAATTCGTGAACGATGCGCCTGGGAAACCCAAGCGCCCTGTATAAGACTCGATCCTTTCCTGGATGAAGTTGCCTACGGGCATCCCCTAAAGTTGTTCGAAACAGTTTTGTGCCACTTCCATGCGCCGGCTTGGGAGAGGGATCGATAAAGAAGAACAACATCATACGATCAACAGAGCTATCGACCCTCGACACTTTGCAGGAGATCAAGGAACGCCTCGTTCAACGACGCTGAATTTGTTATCGGTCTAGAAATAAGTGAAATGCCGACCTGATTTCAACGATTTCGACGACATCCGGAGAAAGCATGCTGGCATATCGAACCGTCCGAGGGATTCAGATCAGTGTAACACAAAGAGAGAAGGGGGGCGTTGCGCCGACTGTGCCATCTCCCAAAAAAAGACGCACGCGACCATGGCCGCCACGATCACAAACCAAACCAATGCGACAAGCCCGTCCAGGCCACAGCCGCCCCGGCCCGCGCTGCTCGTGAACCGCGTCCGCAGTACCGAGGGCCTGTCGCGGTTCGTCGAACCACCGATGCACGAATACACGCCGGCGAATTCGATCTACGAGGACGGGTCCTCGGAGTACGAAGACGACGACGAAGAAGACGGCCGCCAGCACGACCTCACCACCCTGCGCCTCGCCCTGCGCGCCGTCAATGCCGCGCTGCACTTCGTTGCATGCCTGCTGCTGCTCGCTATCATGGCCCTGTTCCTGGACCACGCCCGCCGCCGCCATGTGTGGTTCCATCATACCGAGTGGGTTTCTAGTGTCTTTCTATCCATGCCATCATCTGCTAACGAGAAGACAGACCCCAGGCGGTCGCCCTCATCGTCCTGCTGGCCGGCGACATGCTGCTCGACGCCTACACCCTCGCCGCGCTCCGCTGCCGCCGCCTCCACCACCCGGGCGCGGCGATCGTGGCGCGCCTCGCGCTCGGCGTGAGCTACATCGCCCTGTTCATGGTCTACGTCGGCGTCGGCGCCGTGTTCCCGCGGCACTACGCGTTCTGGGGCCTGACGCGCGGCGTCTCGGGCCCCGTCGTGTACCTGTTCCTGTGGATGATCGGCGTGTGGAACCTGCTGCACACGGCGCTGCACCGGCACCAGGTGGGCCGCAGCGTCCAGGCGGGCACCGCCGCCGTCCGCGGTCTCCCGGGGCGGCGGCCGAGAGGAAGCCGACTACGAAGCCGACCGTGGAGCCGGTGGCTGGGGCGACGGCGGCGGGGGGCGCGCGCAGACCAGGCACAGCAGCGCCGTCAACACGGCGGCGTGGATGCTCCTCCTCCCCCGCCTCCTCTGCGGGAGGACGCCATGGCGCTGCACGACCGGCTGTCGTCGTCGGCGGCAGCGGCGTCGACGGCGGCCGGGAAATTCGACGACAACAAATCGTCGACGACGACGACGACCAGCGTCAGGTCGGCCGCGTCTTCTTCGTCCACGCAGGCCACCAGGGTAGAAGGTTCGCCGGTGGTGGGGAGCAAGACTTGAGGTTCGTTGCCCATGTTTTGAGCAAAGGATTCCATCGGTTTTTTTCTAGTTAGAAAGGTTTCTTCTGCATGATTACTTTGGGGCAGACCAAATCTGGGAGTACACCTGCGCATGGCTGGGATAGGTTTTATGATACGAAGGAAATATTAAAAATGTACGATATGCCAGCTCAGAAATCATCCTGCAATATTGTCTACTTTATCTTTTTAATTTCCTTGGTATTTATTTCATAAAATAACAAGACCGAAAAGAAAATAGAAAAGAAAACAAAAAGGAAACAAAAAACATCACCGTCTAGGCCATGCTAGAATGGTACAATAATACGTATTAGATATTGACGTAATTTATTTTGTTGACAGCTCTAGCTCATCAGGTATAACACCACATTTTCCAAGACAAACAAAAAAAAACGCCGAGGCCAAAATCAGAATGCAAAGGAGACCCTTTCCCCATCTGTCACGGTTTTGTTAGCACAAAATGGACCTGTGTCAGGGGGAGATGTTTTTTTCGACGTGGGTCATCCTTACATTGATACAATGGACAAGCAAAACAGAAAAACAAAATAGAAAACAATCCCATAGAACGCCCTCCAGTCGAACATCGGCGGTCCCGCAGGGCCACGGCATAGCAGTCCGCCCCTCAGTGGACCTTTAATCTCTTCGTGAGATGCTCCGCGCTCGGAAATTCGATGCTGATCGGTGTCGGTTCGCATCTGCCTGCGCCCTCGCCCTCGCCCGCGGCGCTGCCCCCTCTAGGGCCGCCCCGTCAGGCCGGGCGCCGCGTTGAACTGCTCCTCGCGCTCCGTCACGAACAGCACCTGCACCCAGTACTCGCGCGCGTCCCGGTCCCAGTAGTCGAACGTGCGGCCCTCGCGGCGGTCCAGCTCGCGCGCCGGGATCTTGAACCCGCACGTCTCGTAGGGGTCGGCGGCCACCAGCAGGTACTGGAAGTGGCGGTCGGGCGCCTCGACGCGCTGGCTGAAGGCGCTCGTCACCTGCCACCGGGGGGTCACGTCCTGGCCGATGTCCGGGTACTGCAGCTGGAACAGCAGGCCCATCTGGCGCGTGACCGGGTCGCGCACCTTCATGATCTTGTACCCGGGGCGGCCGATGCGCAGGACGGGCTGCTGGCGCGCGCCGTCGGCGTCGCCGCCGAACCCCAGGGCGGCGAAGCCGGCGCCGGCCACGCCCATGGGCAGGCCCGTGGCCGGGTCGATGTCGCGGCGCAGGCCGTCGCGCTGCTCCTTGGCGGCGCGGCGGGCGAGGTTGGTCTGGTGCTTCTTGCCCTGGGTGTGGGCGAGGTAGGAGCCGTCGTTCTGGTGGACGGTGAGGCAGAGGCGGCACTCGAAGGAGCCGAGGTGGTTGCGGAAGAAGTAGGGGTCGCGGTCGAGGTCGATGGACTCGAGGGCGAGCTTGCGCAGGCGCTCGCGGCGGTCGGCGTTGGTGGCGCTGTGGGACGCGACGCCGCCGCCGCCGAACTTGGAGCCGGCGCGGTTCTGGTAGTCCATGGCGGGCGCGTGTGTGTGCGTGTGTGCGTGTGTGCGTGTGTGCGTGGGTTTCTGCAGACGAGGCTGGGCAGCGGGTGCGATGTTGTGGATGCTCGTGTGCGGTAGTTGGCGATGTTTGAGAAAGTTCTGGGCGTGGCAAAGAAATGGTGGAGGGAGCCGATAAGATAAGGAGCTTTGCATTATTACATAATCATTCTTCTATCCGAGTTGGTGCTCGCATTGCCGCACAGCGCCTGAAATTGTTCTTTGAAGACGCTAGAAGCCGCATTCCCCACAATCTCTCCAGCGCCCTGGGGAAGGCGGTTCAGCAGCCAGCCTGCCCTCTACGGAGTACGCAATATACAGTTTACAACTGCCAAACAAAGTCTCCACTTAACAAGGTTAGGCGGCTTTGCCCACTGAACGGCAGATTGTCTACGGGCGGACGTGCAAAATTACAGCGGCGTTCTCTTACAGCTGCCGCGCTGGCCGTGCCGCCGGCTCCACGACCAGCGTTCATCTCTTGCCGTCCCTGTTGGTTTTCCCGGTTGATCATAGCATCTTGTGAAGCTGACTTCTCGGTTGTTTCTCCAGTATTTGGAAGAGGCGGGCTGGCCAACACACAGCGCCGCGGCAGGGAAGACGGCAAGGAGTCGGCAAGTTGTTCCAGGGCCGAAGATGCAGGGCGGCTTTGTGTGTTGCTAAAAAAAGAAGACAAGCAAAGACGAAAAAGAGCAGCTCGACCGCGAGCTGCAGCAAAGCGGCGATGGCGGCCAACAAGAAAACAACCATGGATGGCCAACACCGGACGAATGGGTCGACGGGAGGCGGACTCAGAAATTCAAAACCAAATTCAACTGAGCAAGCCACGTGGTGACGACCGGCCGCTGAAGAAAACGAGAACATCTTCATTTTGTTATGGCTTGGCCGTTTTGGTTTCGGGCCCGACCTGGATGGGGGCGGACTGGCCGGCCACTCATGATGGCTTTCGCGATTCCGCTCGTGCCAATATAGGAACGAGAGAAAACGCCACACGAGATGAAAGGGCCAAGTCGTCTTCGGCCGTGGTTGCACCGCCTGCCGTGTGGTGAGCTTCGTGAGCTTCCTGTGCCCGTGTCTGTCGTGTGCTCGACCAGTCACTCGACGCGGTCGGGTTCCGTGGAACGACGAATCGAGCCGAGCTGGGGCGGCATCCCGAGGAGCGTGATGTTCTGGTTGAGCTGGCTGGCCCTTCTTATGAGCATCCCTCGCAGAACGGGGGCTTCTTGTTTCTCTGGCCACGGCCGTGCTCGATCTTGGCTGGACTTTGTTATCGTCATCCCTCCGCATGCGCTTTGGCTGGCCCTATTTTCGCGCAGGCGTCGCAAGCCAAATCCTAGGGTGCGTTCCCGTGTTTCCCCTGTCGGTTATTCCTGCGCTCTCTTTTTCTGCGAGTCCATTTGTCGTGCGCAAGAACCACATGCCCTTCCTCTTGCGTCTTATTTCTGCATGTGCTCTTGGCTTGGCGATGCGACGCCGCACTGCCGTCGAGTGAGATGCAAGTCCTGCCAGCAAGGGGGGGCCCCATACGGTAGCATGCGACCGGCTGGCTCTTTTCTTCGGTTCTCTGCCTTTTTGCCGAATATGGACCCCAAGCTAAGTACAACATACGGCGCTGGTTCCGTATAACGCTGCTAGACAGACGGCGCGGTGGTCAGCAGTCCCTAGCCCCCCTTGGCCAGAATGGGACGTCACCATACCATCTCGTTCTGGGTTAGTGATCTTTTTTTTCGCTTTCGCCTTGCCCATGAGCTCGTGTGGCGCTTGCTGTCGGAATGAAGGCTACAACGTGCCGAAAACGAGCAGCCGTGGCCACGCCAAGGAGGAGACAGGACAGGGAGATTGCGCATCATAGCAAATGTCGTCTAGACAGGCACGTCACGCACGACACACAGATGATCTGCTCCTAGGGCGCGATGGGAGCCAACGGACACGAGCTCGGAGATGCTTGGTTCTCATTTGGTGTATTTGATTATTTGATGATTTGATCCTGCTTTTGCATCTGCCCGTTCTCGCGATGCGTGTGCCAGCGCGTCTGTTGGTCGGGCGGCTTGGCCTGCCTCGTATCCGCCAGTGGCGTCGGCAGATGGGACCTGGCTTCCACGGACTGTTCTCTTCTAGGCATTTCCAAGAGGCATTTCCAAGACGGCTCTTCTTGCTTGCTGTGCGTGAGGCCTGCCTAGAGTTCTTACGTAAGATGGAGAATGCGTCCTTCGTTTGATTCCCTTCGTCTTTGTTCGATGCGGCACGCAGATGGAGGGGACGAGGAGAAAGAGGAGAAAGAGGCTGCAGGCGTGCGGCAAGGCTCGATTAGGCTCGACGCAGCTGCTCAGCAGGTGGTCGGCGGGCTGTCAGCAGTGCTCAGCGGATCCGTCCAACGGCCGTGCTGATCTGCTGCTGTGCCGTCTCTGCTGCGCGGATGTGGCGATGTGGCTGTCTGGTTCGAGAAGGCTCACGTTCCTGCATCTTCTCTTTCCGTGACGACTCGCACTTCTTCATGCCCGTTCCTCATGAGATCAGCACTCACCACCACCGCCGCTGCTCGTCTTTCGTCGTGAGCCTCCCGGGCACTAGAATGCGGGAGCAGGCCGCCCTCCGCAGGCACTATAGATTGCTTCCAAGTCCCTGGCTTGCAGGACGCGGCAGGAGGACCTAGGAACCAGGGCACGCGCAGCGAGAATGGCTCGGCCAAGACGGCGCAACAACCTCTGTAGATTGCCCTCACGAAGCGAGCGATGCACGACCAGGCTCTCCCTCGTTTCTCAGCCCACGCCACGGCCCAGCCGTCCCGCGTCTCGTGCATCGTGCAGCCGTCTGTCGGCCGTCTGTCGACCGCCGTTGATCGAGCGCCTCCCGAGCCCGTCAACTGCCCACCAAGCCACATACGATACAAGTAGACAACGGGCCAAGCATCTGTGGATCGTCTTCGAGTGTATTGCCCTGCACAGGTCACGCTCTTCACTTGTGGTATTGCCCTTCTTAGCCGAGATCCCACGAACCAACAAAAGAGAGGCGCCTGCTCGCTTACGGCCTCGTCGTGCGCACTACGAGCATGACCGTCTTATTGTCATGCTGCTCTCGTCTTCTCTCTCTCCTCTCTCTCGTCTGGCTCTCCTCCCCCCCGACTCCACTTCGGCTTCTTCCTCGGCGCGTCCAAGCAAAATAGTCCGGGAAGACGGCGCGACCAACCAGGAACTTCCCCAATCCAGCTCTGATTGGCATGTTCGCCGGGCTCTGGGGGCACGCCAGCCGTCGTAGCGCGCTCCAATGCTCTCCCAGGGCCCCCCCTCCCAGGCCCCCCTCACCCAGCCCTCGAAGAAACGTGGTGGTTCCACATGGCTGTCTGTCTGTCATCCCTGCCAGCGGCGGCCAATCGCATGGCAACTGGATCGACGGTTCCTCGTCCCGTCTGAAGGCGTTCTGTCGTTCGTTCTCTGGTGGCTTTCTTTTGTTTGCCTTTTTCTGCTGCTCCGTATTTTTCTTCTAGACCGCGCCTCTCCTGCTCGGCGGTCACGACCTTTGCCGGCTCAGCTAATGCGTGGCGGCCAGAGCAGAGCCCATACGAGTGATTCAGGGGCTCAAGCCCGCACGCTCCTGGCCACTCACTCCACAGGCTACTAGAGCCGAGGACTGAGCTCGGCTCTAGCCCTCGTGTGTTTCTGTCTTGTCTTCCTGCTCTATCCATATCGCTCTGCTATCGGTCTATCAGTCTCCTCCCCGTTCTAGTTACTCCCCGATACTCTGTTCCCCTCTCCACAACCCGGCCCATCACCTTATTTCCTTCTCGTGCACGCTCTCTGCCCTTCTTCCTCTTCCTCCTCCGCCGTCTCTTTGCCCCTCGGGGTCCCCACAACCTTGATCCAGTAGTACCAGTTCCATAATCGCTAGCGCTGCAAGAAAGGTTCTCCTCCCCGGACCACTGTCCCCTCTGTTCCACCCCCAACTCTCCTCTTCGTTACGGAGTGCCTCCTCCTCCGACCCTCCTACTCGCACCCTCCTCTCGTTCAGCACAGGCCAGGGAGATCAAATAAAAAAACTCAAAACAAATCAAATCTGCTGTCCATCGCCGCCCAGGTCGAATCTGGCCAGGCGTCCGGCCTTGGATCCCGTCAACCGGGTACCGCAGACCCCAGGAAGGGCCAGCCATCGCCGCCACTCGCTGCCTTCTCCACCATCGGTCGTGGGCGGCCACCAGGCACATGGGATGCGATTCTCGACGTCCCGAGCTAAGCCCAATTGCGCCCTAGGTCCGGCTTCCACCTCCAGAAGATCCCGTAGAGCATGCGTCGAGCATGGTAGAGCAGTGGCAGAGCGAGCCGGGCATGGGCTGAGGCGTGCTTGGGGGCTGCCCTCCTGCGCAGGTTGGACGAGTAGGCTGGATGCACGGTCTTGCGTCCTTGGCTGCCAAAATAGAAGAAGAAAAAGAAAAAAGAAAAAAAAAAAGAAAAAAAAGACAACAGCCCAGGTGGAAAGTTGCAGCCGTCTTCCCGCAACCTACCCCAACCCTTTTTTTTCTCTCCCCCCCCGGCCTCTTCTCGACCTTGCTTTCCCTCTTGAGCTGTACCGTACTCTCTCTGTCTCTCTCTCCACCCTCTCACGCCTGTCGTTTACAAGCACACCCACCTTTCCCCCATTGGGTGTTGTGCCTGCACGGCTCACCCGCGCGTTGGTGGTCCTCCTTCTCCTCACGACCCCGGTTTCTGCTGGAAACGCGGGTACAGCTCTCCAAGGTCTCCTTGTCTATAATTTAGGGTTCCCTTTTAGATTGTGGAGATGGTTCTCGTTGCGACCTGCACCCAGCTTCGACATCTATATTAAACATCCGGCTCGTCCAGGTTTCTGGTGACCTGGATTTTCCTTCTCTCTCTCTCTCTCTTCTCTCTTCTTCATCCTCATCTCCAAACGTCCATCGGCCTCTCGATACCCTCTCTGCTTCTTCCCCTTTTCTTCTTCTTCTTATAATCTATACTACTTGGCCTTGACGGACTTGATCTGTTCCCTCGGCCTATAAACCACTAATACCCCTTTCCATCCTTTTTTTTTTTTTGATACCCCCTCCCCCAAAACAGCAGTAGCAACAACCATGGGCAAAACCACCTTTGAGCTCTCGGGCCGCGAGTGGCCCAAAACCCAGTGGTGGAAGAATCCACACATGCGCACGCTCTACTTCACGCTGTGGGCGGCCATGCTGACGTCGGCGACCAACGGCTACGACGGTTCGCTGATGAACGGTCTGGAGGCCATCAAGGCCTGGAACGATGGTGAGTTGAAGAAAAAAAATAAGGGGAGGTGGAGGAATAGCGTATAGCCAGTGTGTGTACGATAAAGTAACACCCGCCAGACTTTCACAACCCCAACAGTGCCACGCTCGGCCTCATCACGGCCTCCATGTCCATCGGCTCCATGCTGGCTATTCCCTTTGTGCCCTACACGGCCGACATCCTCGGCCGCCGCACGGGCGTCGTCATCGGCTGCAGCATCATGATCTGCGGCGTCGCCCTGATCTGCATCGGCTTCCACGTCGCGCTCTTCATCGTCGGCCGCCTGATTCTCGGCTTCGGCATCGCCATCGCCCACGGCTCGGCGCCGCTGCTCATCTCCGAGGTCGTCCACCCGCAGCACCGCGCCATCTACAGCACCATCTACAACACGCTGTGGTACCTGGGCTCGCTGGTCGGCTCCTGGGTCGCCTTCGGCACCCACAACCTGGCCAACCAGTGGGCCTGGCGCGTGCCGGTCATGCTGCAGGCCATCCCCTCGCTCGTGCAGATCGTCATGATCTGGACCGTCCCCGAGAGCCCCCGCTGGCTCATCTCCAAGGGCAAGCCCGAGCAGGCCAAGGCGATCCTGGCCAAGTACCACGCCGAGGGCGACCTCGACGACGAGCTCGTCAACGTCGAGTTCAACGAGATCCAGCAGACCATCGCGCTCGAGCAGGAGTACGAGCGCAACGCCTGGTCCGAGCTGTGGTCCACGCCCGGCAACCGCCACCGCCTTGTTATTCTCGTGTCCATCGGCTTCTTCTCGCAGTGGTCCGGCAACGGCATCGTGTCCTACTACCTGCCCAAGGTGCTCGACCTCATCGGCGTCACCGACAACACGACGCAGCTCGAGATCAACGGCTACCTGTCCATCGTGCAGCTGGTGTCGGCCGTCGTCATCTGCTTCTTCGTCGACAAGATCGGCCGCCGCCCGCTGTTCCTCACGTCGTGCATCGGCATGCTGCTGTCCTTCATCAGCACCACCATCGCCCTGGCGCGCTACTCGGCGCACAACAACGACGCCTCGGCCAACACCGTCATCGTCTTCATCTTCATCTACTACATCTTCTACAACCTCGGCTTCTGCGGCATGCTCGTGTCCTACTCGGCCGAGATCCTGCCCTACCGCATCCGCGCCAAGGGCCTCACCGTCATGTTCTTCTGCGTCGACCTGTCGCTCTGGTTCAACCAGTACGTCAACCCCGTGGCGCTCACCAACATCCAGTGGAAGTACTACCTCGTCTACTGCGTCTGGATCGCGTTCGAGCTCGTCGTCGTCTACTTCTACTACATCGAGACCAAGAACACCGCCCTCGAGGAGATCGTCAAGTTCTTCGACGGCGACGCGGCCATCGTGGGCGGCGACGCCGCCACCGCCAAGGCCCGCCACCTGGCCGGCGACGAGGACGTGGCCATCGACGCCACCATCGTCGAGAACACGGAGAAGACGACCGGCGAGCGCCTCGCCTGAGGGCCGGCTGGTTCACCCATCTCTCCTCTCCCTGCTGGAAAGAAGTAAAACGGGATGTAGCATGTTGTGGCCTTATTAGGAGGTTTGGGGGGAACGCCGTGTGAGAGACGACGCGAGGGAAAATGGACCACATCTTGTGAATTTTGTCTCGACTTGTCTATTACTTGCCCAAAACCCCCCCCTGTATTTTCTCTATATTTTTTTGGTCGTCCGCTCCCCTTGATTCAAAACCAACGATGCTGTCGAGCGAAAAAGAATTCTTCATAGCAACTATTTTAATTCGAAAATGATATTTGTGGTATACCCCCTATTTGTTTCTCTGAATAATACGCGATGCCCAATATCAGCAAAAAAAATTTACTTGATTCCTCCTCTGAAAGCCTCTCTTCCCGTTTAGGAGCCCGCAAGACGTGGATACGACTGCCACTCTGACCGTCTCACATCCCCCTACGGTGGGAAAGGGGAGCTGGGCGGACCGTATGTCAAGCCTTCCTGCAACCTCATCTGGTGATTGGCAAGCATCGCGCTAACACCACAATAGGAAGCCCAGCCCCGATGTCGTGAGGTAGCAGCAGAGAGGAGGTTTCCGGTTAATATGCCCCCCCCCCCCCCCGAGCCAAGGGGAGCTGCCGGCTAAATTGCTAGCCCCGGTGGAGTGGCCGAGGCTCCACAGCCCTGTCGGCAGATTATTAGCGGAAAGGCTATACACGGCGCTCTCGAGACAACATCGCCAGATACTGGGGACTAATTCTACTATTGCTTCATGTTCCACTCCGCCGGGTGCTTTTCGCCTTCGTGATTTGGAATCGCAATTTCTCTCACGAGGGGTGCATCTACGATTTACCCGGCTTCGTCTTGCCGAGGCCTGCGCTGCTCTCCCGGCGAGACGGGGGCCAGCTCCGAAACAGCGACTCGACCTCGGCGGAAGGGCAATCTCGAAATGGCATTAGCTCGCGAAGACCCAGACCCGGTTTCCCGGAAAAGGGGAGATTGCTGAATAGCTAGTCTGTGTTCTCGAACTCTGCCCGGCGCGGGTAATATACCGGTTGCGGTACTTGGCCAAGAAGTACTATTGGGTATAAGTTCCAAATTTGAGAGTACAGCTGAGATTTGCCAACATCAGAAGAACAGAGTTTACTAAAGAGTGGCACCCCGTGTAAGGAGGAGGGACAGAAAATAGAAACAGGACGGAAGCCTACCTATTGAAAACGAAGGACAGCCGACGAGGATAGCTAATGTCTCGCTTGAGAGGACAACCGGGGTTATCTAGATTTCGTTCCCGTTGTTTAGGTCCTTCCGCCACAAATGAATTACGATGTTCGCGGGACAGCCTTGCGAAAGAAGGAAAGAAACCACAGCAATAGACAGCGAGAAATGGCATCTTATGGTTTATTACTCCCCATTGTTGTTTTCATGGGAGCTCTAGTTTCAATCGATTTGCCAAGGAAACTTCAAGGCAGAATCATGACCATTTTGGACACGAGGCTCAAGAGGTAGGGCCTCATTAAAACCAACAGTTGTGAATATCGTATAATAATTTGTGACGAGCGCAGCCGTTCTATCTTATCGCTACAACGGGGTTGTGCTACACAGGGCATGGGCTGTAAATTGTGGCGCATGCACATTAATCGAAATCGCGCGCTAGCCTGACAGGGGGCACGCGTGTCTTGAGATGTCAACCCACACGCAGCACTAATACGGAGTACTCGTAAGATGGTTGTACACAAGCTCCGCGCCGCTGGAGAAAACAAAAATCGAGCTTCTGCGATATGGTAGCCAAGAGTAATTGCCATCTGCATTAATACGAGAACAAGCGACGGCTTTGCGTGCTAGCAACCATGGGCTTCAAAGTCCCCCCCGACATCGAAAAGGATGGCTTCTCCTCTGGCTTCGGCAACTTTGGTGCGATGCCCGGCGGCGTGCCGCGCTATGAAGTCGAGTCTCTCCGCGATATGTTCCTCCCCACCGTCACCCGCGAAGGGCGCCAGATGATCGCCCGGTTCAAGTCCGACGCGTTCGTCCGAGGCACCCTGAAGCACTACGGCGTGCCGTTCGAGGAGCGCCAGATCTCGGGCACCGGGTCGGCCCTCATGAAGAAGGTCCTCCTCGCCAACAAGTGCGGCGCGGTCCCGGAGCACATCGCGGCGCTGCGCCACGAGCTGCACGCGGCCTGGCTCGCCGCGACGCCGTCGACGTGGCTCTCGAGCTACGCGGAGCGGGCGATCTACAAGAATTTCTTCTCTGAGGGCCGGCCGGACAGCGCGGCAACATCGAAGACGACGTCCGTCGTGAGCATCCCGACGGACCGGTACCGCGGCTATCAAATCGACGACAGGATCGCAGAGGCGGCCGCCGCCGTGCCGGGGCTGCACCTCAAGACCGCCGTCGGGCCCAAGACAAAGACCTACTTTGCGGGCTGGGACCGCGCGGCCGTGCACAAGGCCGCCGAGGGCCACGCCGCCAAGGAGGCCAAGAAGATCGCGGCCACCGAGAAGGCCCTCGACCGCAAGCGCGACAAGCAGCACAACGACTACCTGGGCTCGCTCGCGGCGCGGGCCGCGGCGCCCGGCGGCTTCTCGCCCGCGGGCAAGTACGTCGTCCGGTGCGCGGAGATCGAGTACCAGTGGCCGGACCAGGCCAAGGCGATGTCGCTCAGCGTCCGCCCGACCGGCGACCCGCGGCTGTTCGAGGCCGACTTCGCCTTCGGCGTGCTCGAGGGCATCATGATGCTCAGCGAAGACCAGGGCGCCATTGAGCAGCGCGCCGCCGACCTCTACCTCGCTCTTGATTCGGACGACGACGAGGAAGACGAGGACGACGAGGACGACGAGGACGACGATGAAGAGGAAGATGACGATGGAGAGGAAGACGACGCAGGCTCTCGCAAGCGGAAAGCAGGCGCGCAAGGCGCGGGCGGCCCGGCAAAGAAAACAAAGGCCGCGCCGGCCGCCCCGGTTCCACCGGTTCCACCGGGCCCACCGGTCCCGCCGCGCACCTACTTCATCGCGTTCATCTGCCGCGAGACGGGCGAGGGCGAGATCCAGAACGCGGAGCGGGGCACCATCACGTTCGACGACGACCGGCTCGTCAGCTTCGCCGGCAAGGCCGACCTCCCGTGCGTGGGCGGCTATCCGTTCAGCGGCAGGAAGATCTCGGACGCCGTCGTCGGCCGCGCCAAGCACACGTGGCGCGAGTTCACCAGCGGCGGGTACGAGTATGTACTGGCCGGAGGGCGGCGTTGTTAGGTGGCAGGGTTGTGGAGGGGAGCTTAGTTCAAGGGCCACACATGAAAACAAAAATGTCTGGCTCTTCTGTACTATGTTGTCTTTGTTTCATATTGTGTCGGTTTATGTTATTGCCTTGTCCATATTGCCTAATACAGCAAACTGTCAAAACGATCTGCAAGACGCCAGAAGTCTCAAGCCTTATTACACCTCAATTTGACCGCAAAATCGACATAGTAGCACAGCAGCACAGGGCGTCTGCAGCCTCCGTGCAACTTGATCTTCTTTCTCCTCGTGGTGTACAAAACGGCCGTGCCGTGCATCGGCTGCTGGGAGATCCTCAACGTCGATCCTCGACGTCGGTCACACATAGCCTGGCGGGCATTCTGATTTCTGGACGAACCTTTGTGAAATTTACATTGGAAAAGGGATAAGAACCGGTTGGTGGCCCTCGGGCTCTGCTATGAAGTGGCGGCAAAATGTATAACAAATGACATATGGCATACAATGAAAAAAAAAAGGCAATGAATCGGCAGAAGTCCAAAAATAAAAAACAAAATGTAAGAAGGCTCCGTTAATTAGCTCCATCCGGCCCCTTTTATCCTGACAGAGTGTGCGGCAATAAGAGAAACAAAGCAAGCAGTTTTCCAGAAGTTTCCACAGTTTTCCCAAAGAAAATGAGATGTAAAACCAATAAGAACAATGAGATCAGAGCAAAGCTCGGCAAAACCAGAGAGATATCTAAAAATAGGAGAACGGCGGCCCATTTCTCTTTATGAACCGACGCGGGGAGAGAGAGAGAGAGACACTCATATAGAGGCTGCTGTCGAAGATGTGAGTTGGGCGTTATCAAGAGCGGGTCGTGCTCAAGAACCCGCCCCATACTCCCGCGTCCACTACCGCAGCTGGTGCTGCTGGTGGTCCGCAAACGGGTTCGAGCCGGCAATGTCGCCGCTCGTCTCGCTCGCGTACAGCGACGACGGCGCCAGCGACGGCGCCGGGTCATGCGCGAGGGGCGACGGCATCAGCGGCTGGGCGTCGGCGCTGAGGCTGCGGCTGCTGCTGACGTTGCGCACGGCGGCGCTGGGCCGCTTGTTGTCGATGGCGGCCTGGCGCGCGATGGCGGCGGCCTCGGCGGCCTTGGCCATGCGGCTGTGCTGGCGGCGCTCGCGGCAGCAGAAGAAGCACATGGTGGCGATGGCGATGCTGACACCCGTGCCGAACACGATGGCGATGACGATGCCGGACACGCCCGGCGCGTTCTCCTTCTTCATGCAGGTGACGGTGCCGAGGTCGTCGGTGTCGCACATCAGGCCGGCCGCGCAGGTCGGGTACAGCGCGACGGTGGAGTAGCACGACAGCGTCTCCTTGCCGGCGCCCGTGCCCGTGGACTGGACGGGGCACACGCTGGTGGAGACGGTGGTGGTGGTGTGGCACACGAGCGACGTGCCCGTGCTCGAGTAGGTGCTGTCGGTGACGTCCTTGGTGACCAGAGTGTTGCTCGTGGACGACGCGGTGGTCGACGTGGCCGTCGCCGTGGAGGCGGTCGACGCGGCGGAGGCGGACGTGGCCGTGGAGGTGGCCGCGGTGGAGGTGGCCGAGGTGGAGGTGGTCGACGTGGTGCTGGTGGTCTTGGTCGAGGAGGTGGTCTTCGCGGTCGTGGTCTTTGCGGTCGTCGTCGTGGCGTCGTCAGTGGCCGTGGAGCTGTCCTTGCGGCGGCGCAGCTCCTCCATGTTGCCGCCGGTGGCGCCGTGCTCGCAGCGCTTGATGGTCCACTCGGCCTCGATGAGGGCCTCGTCGGGCTGGCAGCCGGCGTTCACGAAACACGGCGCCAGGACCTCGGCCGTGCAGAGGTGGGCCTGCTTCGGCAGCCGGTTGGCCAAGCAGTACTCGATGCTGCCGCTGTCACCGCAGTCGGCGAAACTCGCCAGCCCGGCAGCCTCGGTGCTGAGGCATTCTGCCAGATCGAATGGGGCCGACGATGCAGCATTGGCGGCGCTGCAGAGCGCGAGCAGGAGGGCGGCAAGCGGTGCCGGGCTGCGTCTTGATACGCGCATCGTCGGTTGCGTTCTTGGGACTGTTCTGCTTCCTTTGTTCCGTTCGTCTCGGAGCTCTGTCTCGACTCTCGGCTCTCAATCCTCGAGGACGGAGGTCAACAAGCAAAGTCTTGCGTTCTTTCGAAGAAGCGGGCCCGTCCGGCGCTCGGGAAACGTGTCGACTGGCGGGAAGAAGAGGAGTTTGGCGGGAGAGGCAAAGGAGAGCGAGAGCGAGAACGAGAGAGACGAGAGAGAGAAGAGAGAGAGACGAGAGAGAGACAGACGGGAGAGAAAAGAAAAATAAAAGCGTACTGCAGAATCCGATCCAAGGAAAACGAAGCAAAAGAGGGAACGAGAAAGAAAGAAAAGAGACGACGGAATACGAGAGCAGAAACGAAAAAGGCAGAGAGGGCCAAGGAAGCAAGGCGGAAAAGGAGGGCAGACGCCTGAAAGTAAGCTGAGAAGTTAGGCCAAACCGAGTTAGGGAGGGAAAAGGGGGCAGCGCGAGGCACACGGATCGGGGGCGGCGGGCCAGCAGGAAGGTGCTAAAAAAAGGCAGGAGAAAAAAAAAACATTTAAAAAAAAAGGGCCCACGATGGCAGTCAGACCAAAAAGGGCACTACGAGAAATACGCGTGCAATTGCGTACCCAGCCGCGCAGGGAAAGAGCGAGCGGCGAACACACTACGGAGTACGCTGCCACTAGCGGGCCTCTGAAACGAACCCGACGACGGGCAGGAACGACCGGGACGCTCCAGGGCGAGAATGCGCTGAGGAAGTGAAGGAAGGAGCCACTTTCATCCCCCATACGACGTAGCTCTTCCCCCCTTTTCATTTTCTTCAGCCTTTGCTCCTCTGCACGCGTTCGCTCCCCGTTTGTTGGCGGCTTGTTCGTCCCTTCCCCATTTTGACGATTTTCTTCTGCGGCCAGCAGGTCCCCTATTTTACCCTGGCCCCTCATTGAGCCAATCGCACCTGCCTGTCCGCTGCACCTGGCTGCACCTTGGCTGCACCTTCCTTCGTCTCAATCTGGGCGGGACTGCGACGGCAATGCTGGGGGAGTGAGATGTAAGAATCCTCCTCGACTGTTAGACGGGTACCCGCACTTGCAGCTAACGGGAACACGTTGTGGCTGTACATCCGTACCTGTCAATCACAGACTCCGTACGGCTGGGCCCTCGTGCATACGCAAAAACACCGCCACCAGCCGCAGCCGTTGGCCGTCAGAAGCACCCTGTCGGGCTTGAGTCGACACTAGTCCTTATATGCATTAGCGGACTACCAAACGTGGTTAGCCCGGATCAGCAAGACCCTGTTCTGCCTGCGCCTCAGGGTCCTCAGGGCGAAGGGCTGAGAAGCCGACAGTGAGATGGAATAAGAGGAAACGCGAAGAACAGAAACACAACCCAACGCCTGAGCAGACGGTGCAGGTGTCATACGCAGCGCGATCGAGCCAGCCGAATAAGCGGCCGTGGCCCTGGATTCGACACGCGTGCTCTCGACAAAGCGAAAAGCGCAAGCTGAGCCACATCGCCTCGGATCGTGGTGGAAGAGGGCAAATAAGCACTGCAGGATGACAGCAATTTCCTTTCTCTCGAGTTGAGTGGGTTCCAAGTTAAGCAAGGCCCCTCACCACGATGGAGAAGAGCAGACTGGGGGGCTGTCCAAACGCTTGCGCTGTGTGGCTTGGCTGTGGTCCCTGTTACGCCGTCTACAGTATTACTGCTACGTACTGCGCAGGCCCCTTAGGCAGATTCTGGCTATCCTGGTTTGGCGCATTTTTCTTTTTTTAGACGGGAATGGAGACACGGGGAAAACCAGCCCCATACGGGCGTAGTCTGGGAGGAATCTCGATAAGGGGACAGAGAAACGCAGAAACAAAACGCGTCTGCTGCCCCGTGTAATACTCCGTACGGAGTAAGTTGGTCAACTGCGTCGACTATGAAGCCGGGCCACAAGCTTGACGGCACCGGTCCTCGCGACGCGGTCTTGGCGGAATCGTGTCTGTACCGTCGCATGGCGACTCGGCTAGAAAGAAAGACGCCTCCAAGTGCAGCATTGTTCGACTTAATTACGGCACCGAATCCCTGTCCTTGTGTTTGGGATTCAATGGCCCACGATATTGGAGCCTCCGTCTATGACGTGAGCTGGGCAGCGGCTTGAGAATGTTTGCTGCCGAAGATGGTACCTGAAGGAGTCGTCGGGCAGAGCCAAGAGTCTTACCTTTTCCCTTGGTCAGCGCGGTGCGAGTGACACGGAGCAAGCGTACGGAAGGACACTGAAAGCTGACTGTAGATGAAGGAACAGGCAGAGCAATCCATGAGATTTGTCCATGTCGAACGTGAGGCGGAGAGGACATGCCGGCCTGGGCATTCCAAGCCACCAGATTCATCGCCCATTTCTCACGGGATGGAAGGCAGACAGAGGCAATCCGGACGACGGCACGATAGCCGTGATGTGCTGCAGGAGGGTGGCGCATCTGCCCACGGTCCCCTTCTCTGCCTGCGACGCGTTAGCGCAGGGCGTAGATCGCTCACATCCAAGGCCAGAGATGGCAGCCATTCTCCTGCAAATAGCCGCTTAAGTTCGACCACCCGTAGCGCCTCCCGCCCGGTCCTATCAGTAGCCCCCTTTCGACTTCAGGAATCAAAAAGGGGAAAAGGCCCGGAGCTTCTAGTCTGCCTTTCTTTGCTTTTTCCTCCCTTTGTTTCGGCTGCCGTTTCCTGTTTCCTGTTTCCTGTCTCGTGTCCGTGTCTCGAGGGCGCGCTCTGGAGAGCTCCTCATTTCCTACAAGACGTGACCGAGGGGTCGTGCCGTTGACTGGGGCTGTTGACGGCATATCTAGCCGTCTTAGGCAAGTCGTGTGTGCTCCTGTTCCCCATGTTTTTGCGTGATTAGCACCGGGCGCGCGGACGCGTGCGGCCTCGTCGAAACGCGGGCAGCCTTGAACTACTGACCAGGCGGGCTGCAGTGGACGGCCATGGCGAACGTCTTTGGGGGGGGGGGGGGGGGGGGGGGTTGGAGCCGGCTCGGGCATGCCGAGGCGAGTTGTTGTGCATCTTCGTGCATCTTCGTGCAAGACCACGGCGTAGACTATGGCTGTGTTGTTCGCGGGCCCCGGAGCTAGGCCGCATACCAGCGATGGTGCGGGTTTCAAGGAGGTTATTTGGGGGCCAAAACCTGTGATTGCGAATGCAGGCGAAAGCGAGGGATGTTTCCTATCAACAGGTCGGCACCCCCTCCTTCTTCCCCTGCCCCCTCTTCTCCTCGTCTCTGGAGGCATCCAATATTGCTTCCCGGATATTAAGATACAACCGGAGCCCATATGGTTCTCTCTTCAGACAAATCATATATCATTCGATTCTTTCTTGTTTCGTTTATCATTCTTGTTGTATTGCATCTCCGTCCGTTTCTTCTGATTTTACTGCTTCTATATTTCCTACTGCCTCGACTTCTTCTACTGCTCTTACTGCTCTTACTGCTCTTACTATTACTTAACCCAGCACTGTTTCAACATGACCAGAGTAACTGTACGTCTGATGCCCATCTCGGCACGACAAAGATGATATGGTCTTTAACCTCAAGTCGCAGCGTTCTACCACGCCCGAAACGACGTCCACGTCGTCCCGTCTGGCCACCCCAGATGCCGACACGAATGCGGAGGGAAGCAGTGTAGCTCGCTCCCGAACGCCGTCCGTGTCCGTCTCAGCGCCGCCGCACTCGCCGCGCTCGCCGCAGTCGAGCGTAGCAGCCGGTCTCGAACATGGCCTCGACAACGTGCACCTGTCCTCCCCAGCTCCGGCCACGCCAGACCCCCTCGACATGTCCGCGCTTGCGGCCGCCGCCGAGGTCGTGGAGCGAGGCGGCGACGAGAAGACTCCCCTCCCAGAGACACCCCCTGCAACACCAGGTGGGCTGAGGCCGCCGCGCTCTGCGCCGTCGTCCAAGTCTCGCAGCCGCTCGCCGCGAAGCCGCCCACCGGCCTACAACAGCGCAGACGAGGAGCTGCCCCCCCACCGGCTGTATAACCCGGACGTGCAGCAGGCTCTGCGCGACAGCAAGACGCTCATGACAAAATTGGCGGTCGTGCTCGCCAGCAGCAGCGACGGCATGCACCAGGACCGCGGCTCGACCATCCACCGCCTCCACAAGAAGGCGACCGCTCTGGCCCGGTTCCAGTGCCCGCCGACGTGGACCGTCGGCTTTGTGGGCGCCACGGGCGCCGGGAAGAGCAGCATTCTCAACGCGCTCCTGGACCGCCAGGGCCTGGCCAAGGCGAGCAGCGGCGGCAGCGCGTGCACGTCCGTCGCGACCGAGTTCCGCTACCGCGCCGGCGACGACTTCGCCATCGGCGTGGAGCTGTTCGGCGAGGAGGAGCTCGAAGAGCAGGTGGCGCGCCTGGTACGCACGTACCGCAGCTGTCACTTGCCCGACGACGACGACGGCGGCGCCGCGCCGGCCGCGGCCGCCAGCACCGCCAGGGCCCGGGATGCCGAGGAGGAGACGCGAAAGGACGCCCTAGACGAGGCGGAGCGCGCCTTCGAGATGCTGCAGGCCCTGTTCGGGGACCAGCTCGACCGCGAGCAGCTCCTGGAGGCGGGCGCGGACGCGGAGGAGCAGATCCTGGAGGCCCTGCAGCCGCAGCTGCTCGCCAACAGATCTGCGCTGCCGAACCGCCAAGAGGTCTTTTCCAGCGTGAAGGCGTGCTCGGAGCGGCTCAAGGCGCTCACGGTAGACGCCCGGGAAGACGACCCGGGGGCACCGTCCAGCTGGTTCTACATCCGCGCAATTAGGTGAGCAGAGGCCCTGTGTTTGTATCCCGCAGAAACAGCGGCTGACACGACTGCGCCAGCGTCTCTTTGAATGCCCCTATACTAAGCAAAGGCCTCATCCTTGTCGACCTTCCCGGTAGGTGGATTTTGTTTTGTTTTTTTTTTGTCTCGCAACGAGGATGGGATCTGTTTGCTGCCTCGTATTCTTTGTTCTATCTCATGCTCACACACCCAGGACTGGGCGACCGAAGCGCGGCGCGCGAAGCCGTCACCGAACGCCACCTGCTGCTGTGCAACGAGATCTTTGCCGTCTGCCCCATCGGCCGTGCCGTGTCGGATGCCGGCGTGGCGCGCGTGATCAACTTGGCCAAGCTAGCCAGGCTCTCCAACGTTTGCATCGTCTGCACAAAGTCTGATGTGAGCCGGGTGCCGCGGCGAGATTTTCCCCTTTTCTGTGGATGCTGCTGACAACGTGCAAGGACTTCGGAGGCGAGCCGATCGAAAGCACAGGGGGGCCGAGGGCGGCAGAGATTGAAAGACTCGCTGGCGTGGTTGCACGCCGCCAGGACGCCTTTGACAGGCTCAAGACGAGGCTGAGAAACGGCGATAGCACCGACGACGACTCATCGGGAGACGATGCGGACCAGGAGAGCGGTGCCGACCCGCAAAAGAGACTGTGGGCCAGAGAGTACTGTCATTTCTTCTCTCTCTGTCTCTCTTGCTGCTTGATTCTGCGTTATCCTGCGTGCTAACAATGGTGCTTGTTGTTGTTCAGGGACCTGCTGAAGGCCAGCGAGTTCGAGTGAGGCCAGAGGCTCTCATCCCTTTCTTTACTCTGCACGCCTCCCCCCAGCATCGCTGACAAGCTTGTTTTGAAAAAGGCTCCTCAGAGAACGGGTCGCGGACCGCAACGAGCGCGTTGCGCGAAACCTCAAGCGGGCGTACCGCGACGAGATCCCCGGCGGCATCCAGCATGTGTTCTGCGTCAGCAACACCAAATACTGGAAATTCCGTGGGAAGCCCCGGGCCGAGTTCATGCCCTGGCTCCACCTCAGCGGCATTCTGGCGCTCCGCACGCACTGCCTCGCCAAGGTGGCCGACAGCCAGCTCGTGCTCGTCACCCAATACGTCCGGGACCGCATCCCGGCCCTCCTCGGTGACGTGGAGCTGTGGCTCGAGTCGGCGGCCGACGGCGAGGACGAGGCGCAGAAGAGGGCCCTCCGCGAGGTGCTGTACCGGGTGGAGGCGGGCTTCAAAATCGTGAGCACAGTCAACCCCCCTCAGCCCCCCAGCTTTGGGCTATTCCATTGGCGGACAATTTGTATTCTGACGAGGTGGAGCAACTCCTGCTTAGAAGCTCACGGGGCGCCACTCTGCGAATGCCAACGTACGGACCACGATGAACGCGGCGTTTGACGCCCGGATCTATAACCGTACGTACAATATGCTCTTATTCCGCCAGCTTCCCGTCTTTTGCCCTTGTCCATGTTTCTAATGTTTTGCTTGCCTCTTTTTCTTCTTCTTCTCGTCTCAAAGATTGCCGTCCCGTCGGATGGGCAGCCGGAGCTCTCGCCGCGGCAAAAGTCTGGGAACGTGTAAGTGGCCCTTGGGGCCTCTCCCAGGACGATATCCATCACGAATGCTGTCCTGCACCGAGCTAACCTGGCCGTCTTAGGAATGGAGCCCACGTACGTACTCGCATCCCGGTGCACCCGCATCCCGATGCTTCTTTCCTTGTAACCGCTGACCGAATCGTGCCCAGAGACCTATATCGCGTTTAGCAAAAAATGGGGCGAGCACACCACCAAAGCGGTCGGCTGGCACAGCTGGAACGAAGAAGCCATGAGGCGCATGGTCGACGACCTGCTGGGCCGGTGGGACGGGCTGCGCTCGACGCTCCGGCAGGAGCACGACGAGATAGTGGAAGCAACAGAAGGGCTGATTAGTGAGTGTGCAGCGGAGGAGTTGCTGTGTAGTCGCATCTGGCTGACGCTGGGGTTTCCACCCGGACTAGACGATCGGATGCGCGAGCTTCGCACGGTGGCTCCCCGGCCGCTCTTGCGGACCATGCGTGCGCACAATGCTGCTCTCCTGGACCGGCTTCGGGACTGTGTCGAGAAATTGACCTCTGATCTCGCGTGAGTGATGCCCTGCCCTGCCCCTTCACATGAACCTGCCGCAAGCTGACCCAGGCAACGTCGACTGCACAGCACTCTGGAGGCCACGGCACTCTCCGGCATGCGCACGGCGCTGTTCGGAGCGGCCATGGAGAGCGCCTACATTGATGCTATGGGCGAGTCCGGTTAGTTAATGCATGCCCTGAGAGCGTCTCGACGTGCTCCCTAACATTGATATCAGGCCCGGGGTGTACCAAGAAAAAAATAAAGATTATGAACACGGCTCTAGGCGACCCGGTCCTCTTCGAAACGGTCGTCCGGGGCTTCCGAAAGGCCTTCAGAGAGCTCTCGCTCGGCGCCCAGGAGGATATGCTGGACGCGGCATTAGATTATCTCGACGCCGTTAAGGAGACATTCGACATGGTCCGGAGCGAGATCGTGGCGTCGGAGAGCACAAGGGACAGGCGCTTTGCTGCCAGCGTGGGTGGCGCACTGGCAGCTGCGAATATGCGAATTGGACCGCTGCAACGCGCGTTTCCGCAGAGCCGGCGCAACGAAGACGATGACCTCTGAGCTGGTGCTAGACGTTGGAGTTGGCAATCTTTAATTTTGAAGACGGTGACTAGTGAGTTACTGAGTCCACCCGCGCAAGAATTCATGCGAGGCCTTGGGTGGACGTTTCGCAGGTAATATATAGCCTGTCCCAACGTCGCGGCACAGCTAACATCTAGGGCATCAGCATGTGAATGGCGTGTCCCTGCTGCGATGTGTCTCGTCAAACTGTGACGTTGGAGGCCGAGGTTGCTGATATGTCCACGTTCCGCTGCGGTGGTAAAGGGGAGATGGGGCTTCACCAGGGGACTCCGCTGAATCAGGCCTAGAAGCAGGAACGGTCCCGGAGCGTTGCATTATAAGTGACAGCATATGTTATGTGTTCCATTGAGGTGTTATCGAGGTACTTTGAGGCTAGGCAAGATGATGAGCAGCAAGTAGATATTAATAAGAAGCCCTCGCTACCATCAACATAGACTACCTCGTGAAGATCCCAAATCCACGTCGTTCAGAGACATCAAAGACCAGCCGCTTCTCGCCGCGCTGCTGCCGCCAGCGGTTCGTGCCCTCGATGATCTCCGGGCAGCCCCGGAGCAGCCACCCCCACTTGCGCAGGAACGGCACGCTCGCCTCCCAGCCCCGGTCGTCCCACGACGCGCCCCACACGATGAAGACGGGCCTGCCGCGGAGGAGCTCGCCGGGGTCGTCCGTCGCCAGCATGTCCAGGCACAGCTCGTCGTCGTCGAGCGCCCCGACCGCCAGGGCGTGCAGCACGTTGTCCCGGAAGCGCGGGAAGGGGAACAGGTCGATCCAGGGGTGGTGCGGGATGCGCCGCTGCACGGCGGTCGCCCGCAGGCTGTCGGGGACCGGCGCCGGCAGCGAGCGCTCGTGGTGGTGGACGCATCCATCATACTGGTGGTCGTGGTTGTGAAAGGCCCCCGGGCTCTGCTGGCAGTAGGGGGACACGAGCTCGTCGCGGCACAGCCCTTCGGGCGCGAACCCCATCGCCACGGCGTTGCGGGCCATTGCGTTGAGCACGTTGAGCCGGATCAGGATGTGCAGGTGCGTCAGCCGCACGGCGCCGAGGCTGTGTTCTTCGAGGGCCTGCCGCATGAGCTTCCGCGCCTTGGCCCTCCGGTGTGGATGCGGCAGGAGCAGAGGGCCGCTCTCCTCCGCCATCATCATCATCATCTCCCCCTCGGGAGGAGGGCCATCGTCTCGGTCGTCGAGCGCTGCTTCGGTAGCACGTGGTGCGTCAGACGGTTGTGATGATGACGACGTGGAGATTATATGGCCCTGGCCGACAGCACCCTTTCTTCTCCCTAGTAGACAACAAAGCAGGCGTCCATGTTAGCGGCTTCAAATCTTGATCTTTTGCTAGAACGTAGTCTCATATGGGTCGAGAACGAACGGTATGCGCGCTGGTTGATCCGATTCTGCCTCTTCTTCCTCTCTTCCGTGCTCGTCACGCCAGTCCAATCATCTGCTTGAGACCACGCATCCGGGATTTGCGAGATCGTGTCCAGCACAGCGATTGTGGGCACGGCTGATGGAAAAACGGGTACTTCCGTGGCCATCTTGGTATGGACGACTGACTCGGGACGTATACTCCGTAGTAAAGAGAGGGTAGCGCGAGATGGCCTGGCGCTTTGCTTTATTATATGCAGCTGGCTTATGTCCAGGCCTCTGCCGGCCGGTGGGGGCAAACGTGGCAATTGAGCCTCCTTATGTCCCCCGGCCGAAGAATGGATGGCACTAATGCAACTGGATTACGCGCCAAGCTGAATTAAAGTTGGCCCGACCAGCATACGGAGTACAGCAGACATACATGCGGCGCTAGGCATGGCCTTTCGGAGATCGGAATTAGCTGCTGGGTGGACAGGCACGATACGCCAAGGCGGCGGGCGATTCTGTCAGCACTCTAACATGCGACTGACTCTGACCTGATACAATGCAGTGGGCCGGCTGCCGGTAGCTGGGGAGCCGTAGGAGCGGGTCCATCCATGACTTGCTTCGGCGAAAAGAGTAAATCCGTGCTCTATCGAAAGATCCACGGTTGGGGAGAGGAGGTTGATCTAGAAGTGTGAAGTGTAGATTTCCTACTTATATGCCAAAGATGTCCGCAGTGCCAGATGTTCAGACACACAAGTCTCAGATAGAACAGCTTGTTCTTCCCATTATACGCAAGACAGATTCATTCACAACCGCACACCATGGTCCAGACACTCCCCTTCAGAGATATCACGGTGCCGACCCCCGGCTTCGGGGCCATGGGCCTCAGCTTCGGCATGGGGTCCGACCTGAGCCTGGAGGAGGCCGAGCCGGTGCTGCTCAAGGCGATCGAGGCGGGATGCACTTTCTGGGACACTGCAGTATGTTACAAAAACAAACGGGGAGAATACACCCTGGGACTTTTCAGTCTGCTTTGCAGCTGCTGACCACCATCGAAGGTCGTCTATGGGGCCGGCATCAACGAAAAGCTTCTGGGCGATTTCATCAGGAAGCACAACGTGCGCGACAAGCTCTTTAGTATGTCGCTACCATCGCCGTTGGTGGCCGTTTCTCTAGTCTTTCAGTTTCTTCCAAATCTAACGTTGGTTGTGTAGTTGCATCCAAGTGCGGTTTCGATTGCCTCAGCGGAGGAGAAAGAAAGGTCACAAACTCGGCGTCGCACATCAAGGAGTACATCGAAGGCACCATCGAGAGACTCGGCTTCACGCCCGACCTCTACTATCTCCACCGGATCGATCCCAATACCCCCCTGGAGGAGTCGATCCCCGCGCTCGACGAGCTTCGGAAGTCGGGCAAGACCAAATACATTGGCATCTCGGAGTGCTCTGCCGCGACGCTGCGGAAAGCCAATTCAAGTAAGGATGGCCCTAGGCTTGCTACCCACTACTGCAAGATAGACAGTGTTACCGTTTTACTGACTCGATTTCGTAGTTGCCCCGATAGATGCTCTCCAGGCAGAGTACTCGGCGTTCGAGACCCTGCACGAGGAGGACGGGCTCATCGACGCCGCGCGCGAGCTCGGCGTGGCCTACGTTGCGTACAGCCCCCTGGGCCACGGCTGGCTCGTGGACGATTTCCAGTACAAGTCGCCGGACGACTTTGCGCCGAACGACTTCCGACGCACGGTTCCGAAATTCCAAGGCGAGAACTTCTACAAGAACAAGGCCATCGTGGACCAGATCAAGGCGCTGGCCACCCGGAAGGGCTGCACGACGGCCCAGATCGCCCTCGCCTGGGTCGCCGCGCAGGGCATGATTGCCATCCCGGGAACGACCAAGGTGAAGCGGCTGGAGGAGAACTGGGCGTCGCGGGAGATTGAGCTGACGGCCGAGGAAAAGCAGGAGATGAGGAAGCTGATTGACGCTGCGAAGCCGGCCGGCAACCGATACTCGCCTGCAAATCAGGCGCTGGTCGGGCACTAAATTCTGATAGTCATGTTGTCAGTTAGACGGCCGTTCCACGGTGCCCTTGCGCTGGTGAGACGTGCTGGCGTACGAATTACTCGCAGTTGAACTGAATACTTTAACGGATTTGAACGCCCAGTCTATAAGGCCAAACGCCAGGCGCAGCAAAGTGAACAAGGCTTTAGGCACCAGCCAGCCAGACCCCTGTATAGATAGCAAGGCTTTTTGAAAAAGCCGCCGTATAGTTGACCAGGGCTGCGTTCAGGTTCGTGATGTATGCTTAGTGGCGCTTGTTATGGTGGAGGGTTATAATTTTACGCGATGCGCATGCAATAAGGATTCTACATTATATTCTGCCACTCCAATACAACGAAATGGGAAACCATAACTGGCTTTGTCTGCTCATGCCCAACTTAGCTGTGACTATTTAGATCGTGGTCCATTTGATGGCCCAAGTCAGCAACGACCTACTCTCGCCCCGTTGGAGTAGTTCGAGAACTAGTATGGTGCCTTGGGCTTGCACAATCACAATCTACCTCTTTCAAGGTCGGGGAGCACTCCTGGGGTCAACGCTAGAAACTCTGGCAGCATTTACAGGAATATTAAATGCGTGTACCTCTTCGTCCGGAGACTTGAGACTCAGCACCACCACATAGCACGTTGTCGACGCGTCCAAATCCTTGCATAGTATTATGGTAGTATAGGATATCTCTTGACAATCTGAACAGACGGAACGGTAAATACAAAGAGACGTAAAAGAAAAAAATTCAACGCTATATGCCTGGACCAGACCGATGGAATTGGAGAGCAACGCCGGAGAAATTCAAGTCGACAACCCTTCCCTGACTCTTGACCCCCAAGCACCCTCTCCCCCTTCCTCCTCTACCCTTCGCCCGAAATGCATCAGCTGCAAACTACGCGCCGTCCGCCGGCACAACAACATCTTGGACTAAGCGCCCACTGTTCCCTTCTTCTGAGAAAGCTGAAGCTTGAACTTGCGGGCGGCCGCCAGCGTACCCCTCACGACTGCCCAGTGCTGCGGCGCACTTTTGTCTGGCGAGAAAGTCAGCGTCCTTTTAGGCTTTAGCGGCGGAGCAGGCTCCGCGCGCCCGGCTGCACGCGCTGCCTCCGACGCTGGCGGGGAGTTCCTCGACTTGTCGCTTGCCAGCGAGGTTTGGCTGCCGCGCCGGTATTGCATGACGCTGTGGGGAGTCAGGCTCTTTGGTCGGGGACGGTTCATCGCCGGCGGCTCGTTGATCCTCGCTATTTGTTCCTGTGCAGGTCAGCTACCGGCAGAAGCGTGTCGGTGAATAGAATGGGAGGCGCGAGCAGAACTTACTTTGGTCAGAGGCTTTGACGTCAGGACAATCCACCGGTCCGCGCGCATCTCCATCATCCGTCTGTCAGCCTGGCTTCGGCGCCGTCCGAGGCTCGAGTCTTGGGTCCAAAACGTACCAGCACCCGATAGTCCTTATCTCCATTCGGAAAGAACTCATCCAGCAGCTGCTTCAGCTTCCTCGCGTCGTGATAACTGGTCCGAACTTGCTGTTCGGACCAGCCGCTGGGCACCGGAGTGCGAGACATCAATATCGGGACGAGACGCTATCGAGGGGTTCCGACCGGGGCCGGAGGGATGATGTCGGTTTCGAGAAAATTGGCGATTATTTCATCAGGGCGGGTGCAGGACCGGGTGCTTTGATATACAGTGCTGCAGCCCAAGCGAGCGTGTCGTCGACGAACACGTTATGCGGTGGATGATGCCAGGAGTCTTTCGGATGCGCCAACCTTTGATGGAGCCACGCGAGATCGCCACAGGGATGTGTCAGCACATAGGGGCGAAGGTCCAGGGGCGAATGGTGGATTGATATACACGTACTGCGGAGGCGCCACATCCCGCTCTTTAATTGGCCAAATCGCTGCAATTCTTGGGCACAAGTATTCCGTACGGACTACTCCGTACTCCGCAGTCTCAGTACGAGTATAAAAGTCGCCGCAGCTCTCCCTAAATACCCCCAACGGTACCATCAAAAAGACTACGAGTACTTGTATTGAATGCACTCCGTACTGTAATGGTAAAAGCTGGAATATCAAGCATAGTCGGGCGTACAAAGATTTGGCCGGTCAGAGTGCAACTCTGTGCAAGGCATACTGTACGTTTAGTAGTATGTGATGGACGTGTAATTTCTCCGTACTCGTGGGCGTACGGAGTACGTTTTGGCGTATCAGCCCCCCGCAACCATCCCATTGTCCTCGACAACCTATCACAGCCAGCGCCTACATGGCTCGGGTCGCCATCGGGCTGTGTTGACATGGCGCAGGTAATCTCCCGCAAATACCTTCTCTCTCAGCTCGGCGCTGCCCGGCCCAGGCAGAAGGCCGCGTCCATTTTCGTCGACCGTGAGGCGTCCGCAGGAAGCATGGTGCATGCCTACGTCGTAGTGCAGGAAATGTCCTGGAAAGGCGCGAAAAAAAAAACCTCTCAGGAGGCGGGAAGTTGTGCAGTTCTGCAGTTCTGCAGTTCTGCAGTTCTGCAGTTCTGCAGCAGTCAATATTGCGGCGTGCATCCTTGCCTGCCAGTCAGACACGCCCCCGTGCCGGCCAGCAGGCAGGGAGGGTGGTCCGCCGCGTGCAGCCATTGGCAGGACGGGGAAATGATTATCGCCCCGCATCCAAGGAAAGCCACTGTCAACAATTGTTCAGCGACTCGAGCCTCGTGCTTGGCGCCGCATCCGAGAGAACCGTCTGCACCATGCAGAGCGAAAGGGGGGCAGGCTGAACAGCCATCGGATGGCCCTCAGCTCTGATGCTCTGAGGCTCTGAGGCGTGACGGACGGAGAACGGGGCACCTCGCGAGATAAAGGATCGATGTCCCCGGTGGCACGAGAAAGATCCTCGTCCTCTGCCTTGCAAGTGTGCAAGACGGCCGAAGCGAAACTGTCTCGCCTGTTCTCTCCCACATGCCTCTCAATCATGGACTGGCCGTCGCATCTTGACCCATTCGTTGCCCCCAACTGCTTTGAGGACTTTCGCTACGACGAAGAATCAAAGATACATTGCCGAGTGCTCCAGCAATACAATGCGCAACCTCGCGACGTAAGTTGGCCCGCGGCTGACCATGCAAAGCGACGGCAGAGTTTGACCTCGATACTGATTGCAGCGAATTTCAAGGGCGTAAATATTGAAGAAATCGTCCTGAAAGGTGACGATGAATGGAAAACGTTTGAGGTAATGCCAATGTCTCGCCGGAGCCTAGTAAACTCGAAACCTAACTTTTTCCCAGAGCGCACCGATATTTCCGCGCACAGGTGGCCATGGCGGCGACGTGGGGGGAGAACTAGAGGGAGGCGGGGACGAGAAGGACATTGATCTTCTTTCCATATCACAGCTCCCTTCTGGAGTCTGCATTTTGTACGTGGAATCATCGTGTCATTCTTTGGGGTTTGGTTTTGTCGGCAGGCCAATGTCTAACAGTGCTCTAGCTTTTGCCCCCGGGCCAAGGAAGTTTTGCCGGGTATTCCCCCAAACCTCTCTGACCTTGCCATGTCTGAGGCAAGATGGAGAAAGGTCGCTACCACATTTCACCTGCACGGCGTTCTGGTCAAGGCCATAAAACGAAAGACGACCATGGTCTCCTCTTTTATACGCAAGGTGACGGAAGAGGCCGAAGACGCCACATACAAAGATGTCATGTACATGCATTGCATGACATCGTCCGAAGAGCTACGTGACAACTTCGCAATGGCATCCACGCATTTCGTCAAGAGCGGCCTGACGTTTGCCGTTATTCTTGGGGCTACTCGCTGGCAGATGCGACGAGCAAAGGAGCTGCTGGAGCGGGCCGAGGACGCCATCGGACACCCGCTTCTCATGCTGGGCCTATGCGCGGAGCTGCAACTAGACAGGATGGACCGCCTGGTGGAAGGGAACGTCGATCAATGCTTACGTATAACCTCAACACTAGAAAATACACTTACGGTTGCTCGAACTATCAGAGTAGATTTGATCAACCGGGTCCGAGACAGGCAGTTCATGACCGGAAGCATTGTTGAGGAGCTGCGGGCCGTGAAACGCCATTTGGTAAAGGCAATACCGCGCCGGACTGCTCGGAGCGGTGGAACTGACGAGGAAGCCAGCGGGCACGGGAACGGAAAGCGAAACCACCATGGCAAGGGAGGAGGGGAAGAGGACGAAAACGAAGAGGGCGAAGAGGCCGGCAATGCGTCTGAGCCCGAATTCGACGAAGACGAGGTTGCAGACCGATTCCACCAGAGGTTCGCAGACATCCTTGCCGAGTTTGAAGCTCTCATGGCAAGGTGTCGACGCTATAGCGACAACATGTCTGTAACGGCAGAGACTGTGAGCCACCAGCCAGATCCCTGCCAGCGGTGTCTTCCCTTTAGCTAATGGGTCTTTAGATTCGGGCTGAGCTCGCCCGAAGAGAAGCCGAGCTTGCCCGAAAAGAAGCACAATCCGGCCTCCAGGAGGCGAAGACCAGCACGGTGCTCGCAGTCGTGGCCATGCTCTACCTGCCCATGACTACCATAGCGGTATGTAGGCCGACTGACCTGGGCTACGCAGTGAAGAAAGCAGCTGCTCATGCACGTGTCCGCTAGACCATTTTTGCCATGCCCGTCTTTCAGTTCCAGAACCATTGGCTGGACGCAGGATTTCGTTTCGCCGGCCCGGACACCTCGGCGGCCTCTTCGTCGGATTCCAACACAAGCACCTCTCCCGTCTTCTCTGGCTACTTCTGGATATATTTGATCATCTCCGTTGCCCTTACTTTGTTCACCATCGAAGGGTGGTGGAGATTCACCGGCCAACAGCTGCAAGGCAGGCACTGGTCTACCGCTCTGGCCGGGCTGATCGCGCCCAAGGTGTGGTATGTGGCCTAGCAAATCTTCCTCCTTGTCACACGGATTGCCACAGTGCTAATTTTCTATCACAGGGGGCCTAAACCTGAGCAGCAAAATAGCCAAGACAACTACGCAAGCGTATTGTCAGATGAGCAAGAGGATACGGAATCCGATGGCGATGATACCGAGCCCGATCCGCTGCCGGCGAACCCCCTAGATCCTGTACATCCACCACCACAGGCCCCACCAGCGGATCAAGGGCCACCTCGTCCGCCAGCGGTACAAAACCTCTCTCAGAGTTCATCCGTAGGCCTAGAAAACAAGGATCCGGTCGTCGAAGAAGAAATAACGCAACTCAGGTCACGCGAGGTATCAGATCGAGTATAATAAACACGTATTTATTATTTGATCTATTATTTTGTATTTCTGACACGTTTTGATGGCTACCTCTTTGACTTGCCTGTAGTCTTTAGTTTTTTCTATCACTTTACCAATCATCTACTCCCTAGAAATACAGCAGCCATTGCCCACCATGTTAAGAGACGATGCCTCTGTCGGTACTTTTTTTCGACAGCACCGTTAAATATGAGTGAAAATGCTTCGACGCTGAAATATGAACATTGACTTGACGTGAATATCTTTTAATTCATAATATTTTTACAGACTGTTTTACGATTTTATAGGTTGTTGTGAGACGTGCGCATTTTGGTGTAAGCCGATGGATGTTTCCATATATTTGGTCACGAACCGTATAGCCATCCGATCGGCATTGCTACTTTCACTCGTCCCATCTATCAGAGCCGGCCTTTTAAGAAAGAAAATACAACCCATTAGTCCGACCCCCGGCGAGGAAGACGTATTCACATTTTACCGAGTTGCCGGGTTTTTAGTGTCATAATGGGAGCGAGGCCATGTTGGGTGTTGGAAATCATGACTCGTACAGCCAATTTAGCATTCTATTAGCACACTGTACTGGTAGAAGGGGGGGCCCTTCTTTTATGGCCAACATGGTTCAGCTGTCTTTTGACAGGATGTACCTGATAAGACAGAAGCAGAAAAAACAGAAAAGCGTCAGGAGAGATCCGTGACATTCGTCGTTGTGGCCCACACGCCTCTCCCTCAACAAATGCCCTTCAATATGCAACCTGCTGACTCGGAGGCTAAACCGGTCCCACAAGTGCTGCCGGCCCAGATTGATAGCAGCGGCCTCGGAAGCGCAGTTGTGATCCATATTATGGGCTTCGCCACATGGGCCCTCGTTGTACGGACCGCACTTGAGGCATCGACCCCTGATGCTTTTGTCCGGACTGTATGTCCTATCGCCGGGCTACGCCAAGACAACAATTTCGTAGACGTTGAGTAATTCTTCGCGACGACTCAGGTTCTCCGAGGTTTATCAACCGACGTGCACCAGAAGATGACAAATGTTATCTTGTAAGGGTAAGGCGTTAGGCTTTAACTCGCAGAGAACATTCAGGGATGTTTTTTTTTTTTTTCAAATTTGTTTTTCCAAGGTAACATACATTTGTATATGTATGTATTTATATAGCCATGTATAGCTCCTCTCATGAGCAGCGTTGGAGCCGTCGATAACATCCTGACCAGACCTGATTTCCCGGACAACGAAGAGACGAAAATGGCAGCACCGGACAAATTTCAAGGATGGCTGGGTCTTGCGCCCGACAGCGTCCAGGGCAAGATGACTTGGGGCGAGTTCGAGCCCAAGACGTGGGAAGAGGACGATGTTGATATCCAGATCACTCACTGTGGCATCTGCGGCTCGGACCTGCACACCCTCCGATCTGGTTGGGGCGACACGCCGTATCGTAAGTTTCATTCCGGTTTCTGGGACACGTCGGTGACTTTTCTTTTTTTGAGAAACCTTGCTGACGTAGTTCTGCCATGTCTGCCATGCAGCTTGCGTCGTCGGCCATGAGATCATCGGCACGGCAGTCCGCGTCGGCCAGAACGTCAAGCACATCCGGGTGGGCGACCGCGTCGGCGTCGGGGCGCAGGCGCGCTCGTGCCTCGAGGCCGACTGCCCGGAGTGCAGCCGCGGGCTGGAGAGCTACTGCGCGCGCGGCATGGTGACTACGTACGGCGCCGTCTACCCCAAGGGCGAGGGCAAGTCCTACGGCGGTTACGCCACGCACAACCGGACCAACGGGCACTTCGTCTTCCCCATCCCGGACGGCCTGGACTCGGCGGATGCCGCGCCCATGCTCTGCGGCGGCATCACGGTCTTCTCGCCGCTGAGGCGATACGGCTGCGGCCCCGGCAAGACGGTCGGCATCGTCGGCGTCGGCGGGCTGGGCCACTTTGGCATCCTCTTCGCCAAGGCGCTCGACGCGGGCAAGATCGTCGCCGTCTCGCGCCGGGCGGACAAGAGAGGCGACGCCCTGAAGCTGGGCGCGGACGTGTACGTCGCCACCGACGACGACAAGGACTGGGCGGCGGCCCACGCGCGCACCCTGGACCTGATCGTCTCGACGGTGTCGAGCGAGGACATGCCCCTTACGGAGTACCTCGGGCTGCTGAAAGCCGGCGGCACGTACATCCAAGTCGGCGCTCCCGACGGCGGCCACCTGCCACCTCTAAATGCGTTAACCCTTATTTTTGGGGGCATCCAGGTGGGCGGCAGCGCCATCGGCGCTCCGTGGGAGATCAGGGAGATGCTCCAGCTCGCAGCCGACAAGAAGATCAAGCCGTGGGTGCAGAAGCGGCCTCTGAAGGACGCGAATGCCGTGGTCGTGGACATGGCTGCTGGGAAGGCAAGATACAGATATGTCCTAGAGGCGAGTGGCTAATAGCCGTTATCTTCGAGCAAAAAAAGTCAGCCAGCTGCATTAGTGCGCCGTCAGGTCGGACTTGTATAAAGCGGATCCTGCCAAACTAAGGTAGAAAGACGCGAATATCCGCGAAGAAATACTAGTAAGATACAGTTCTGACATGGCTCGGGTGCAGTGAAGTACAGAAACACCTATACAGTATATTAGTATCTGTATTCAGTTTGCCAAAAAATGAGGCTCCTGGCTGTGCTGCAGGAACACCCTCCGGGCACACCCATCAAGCAGGCCCGCGCAATGGCAGCGCTGGCGCACCTTTAAAGAAGGGAAATTCTCCATGAGTGGATTCGTATTAGAATACGGAGCAGGCTGTACTCCGTAATATAACACGAATCTGCTCACTCTGCCCCCCTGCCAATCCACTTAAACCATAGCGGCACCGTAACGAAAAGAGCCTAGAATATGTTCACCTTGAAAACAAAAGAAGGCCCCGGGGGATGGGGGTTGGAAATGAGTCTTAATAAGTGATACTTTTTTTTTTTGAATTCTCTATCTGTTATTTTACTCTTTTACTTATCAATCCAGCTCGGCCCGTTCTCAAAACAAATGAAATCTGCATCTAAAGGAAGGACGAATACGAAACGCAGAACCATGTCGCGCGTTTTTGGGGGTACTTTTTATATTGTTTTCTCGTCTCGCTCTACAGATGCGAGAAACCAGGGATGGAAGCGCCGTCGATTCCGTAAAGCACGCGGTTGGCCCAGTTGTTGAAGATGGCGTTGTACAGCGCGCCCTCAAACAGGTCGTGGATCTCGTCCATGGTGTAGTTGGCGTTGATCGCCAGCTGGAGCATGATGCGGGCCTGCTCGCCTGAGACGTAGCCGGAATAGATGCTGTTTCCAGTTTTGTCAGCAAGCTATGCAGCAAGACAGAAGAGATGCCGGGATCGAGGTCGCCTCGTCAAATTTGGGGTTTCAAGGGGACGAAGGAGGGTATGGCGGATCAGCTTACATGTTACCCCGGGTGATAGCCGGCGGGCCAGCGCCGGTGACCGGACGAGGTGCCGCGACGACGGGAATGCCCTGCTTGGTCAGAACGGCCGCGTTGACGGCCGCCTGAGCCGACAGGGATGCCGGGCCGGCGCCCATGATGACCAGTCCCTTTGCGCCGTTGGCCACGGCGGCGAACATGAGGGAGGCGTCGAAGCCCTGGTGGCCGTACAGGGTGATGACGCTCGGCAGGACGGTGGTGTTGGTGACGTCGAAGTGCGGGCGGTTCGTCGGGTACGACTTGCCCCAGTAAAAGTACGGCTGGCCGCCGAGGAAGCTGCCCACGGATCCCTGCTCCAGGGCCTTGAAGGTGTCGGGTGTGTTGGCGTTGGACTTGGTCGCGTAGAAGATGCTGGTCATGCGGTCGTTGAGGACGATCAGGCCGCCGCGGTCCCTGGTCTCCGGCGAGACGGCGGCGGCGACCGCCTGGTAGAAGTTGGCGCGGCCGTCCGGGGAGTAGTAGGTGTCGGGCCGCATGGCGCCGGTGACGATGAAGGGCTTGGAGCAGTTGAGCGTGAGGTCGACGCCGAAGGCGGTCTCCTCGAGCGTGCTGGTCCCGTGGATCATGATGAGGCCCGCGATGTCGGAGTCGGGCGAGCACAGGTGCTTGTTCGCCAGCTGGGTCACGTTCAGGTAGGTGGACGAGTTCATGCTCGCGCTGCCGCTGACGCTGGGGAAGACGTGGTAGCCGATCTGGGCCATGAGCAGCACCTGAGAGACGTTGGCGACGAGCTCGGGGATGGTCGGTCCGACGCCGGAGCCGTAGTCAATGTTGTCCATGTGGCTGTAGTTGGACGCCGACAGCAGAGTGGCCGAGAGAGGGCCATAGACCCTTATACGATGTTAGCCGACCGAACATGGGAAAGAAGCGTATAGATGACCCACGTGAGGGGGGCAATGGGCAAGGCGAGGGGCTTACATGATCTTGGGCAGGGTCGCGTTCGTCGATATATACTGGATGTCTGTGAAGAAGCTGTCGGCGAGAGCGCCGGCGGCCAGGCAGGCCGTGACAAAGACGCGGGAGAGCATGGCGGCGAGCTTCAGCGGGCTGGGCACGGAACTGCGACGAGAGACGAAGAGGCGATGGACGAGGGCTGTGGGATGAAGCACGGAGCAAAAGGAGAAGAAAACAAAACGATAACGCCCCGAGGCACCGACCAGCCTCTATATTATAGATTTGCAAGCATCGGGATGTCGCTCTCGTCCCGCGAGCGCGGAAGCCGACAAGCGAGGCCATCCGAAGAAAGAGATAAGAAAAGATAAAAGAGGACGAGGCCTCTTTCGACCCGGCCTCGATTCTCATTCCGACGCCGCTCTCCCCAGACCCCGCAGAGCCCTGGTCCGAACGGCCAAGTCGTACATCTTATCTACACGCACCCGGGGTCCCCCAGAGGAGGAGCTCTATAACGGAGTACTCCGTAGGTAGTGGGCCTTTGGAACTCCACAACCCCTGCAGCCAAGCTCTACTTCTCTTTCACCGCCATGCACGACACCGACCTAGCCTAGTAGCAACAGCAGCCATGTCGCACTTCTCTCCGGTTTCTTATTTTTTTTTCCCTTTTTGCGTCTAGGCTGTCTTCTTCTTCTACAAGTTATTAGGTTTCTCTTTACGTTTTTGTTTCTCTCATTCTTAGCAATAGCTCGCCTACCCTGATGGCGGCCCGCCGATATGTTCTAGTCGGTTGAGTCTACCGCGGGCATCTGGCGCCGTTATCGTCTTCCGCTCGTACTTTAGAGTTAACTCCTCGTCTGTTCTCCTCTACTAGTTTGAGACTATTGACACTATCTCCGTCCCTTTTTGACGACCTGCTCGTCTTCTGCTGTGCCCGCTGCATCCCCGGCGTGCCGTTTCATGCCCCTCGTCTCCAGAGGTGGGCTTGTCGTGACAGTTCCAGCCTCCGGCTCATCTGACAGCTGCGCTTCGCTATTTTGTATGTATTCGGCGATTTCAGCGTCGCCAAGTCCGTGAATCTCAGAGAGATGCCCTATCAACTCCTCGAGCGTGGCTATGGGATACAGAGAAATGCTCGACGAAGCGCAGTCATCCAAATGGCAGACCCACACGCCGCGACTCTCAGCGTGCCGAAACTGGACGCAGGCTTCCACGACGTGGTCAGACAACTTCCTTCGCAGCTTGACGCGAGCGTCTTCTGTGACGTGCTGAGCCCACTCGGCCAGATCCACATAAGCACTGAGCATCTGGTACCATATCTTGCCATCCCGCTCTTCAAAACTGAGCCCCAGGCTTCTATGAAAGAGGATGGCGTCGATGTAGTAGCAATTCTCGGCAAACGCATACCACGGCTGGAGGTGCTGCATGACGAATTGCCGGAAGTCGGTGGCCCCCCAGAGGTGTATCTGGTCGACCAGCGACAGAAGCTCCCAGGCTTTGCGCTCCGTCGTGACGCGGCCACTCCAGATTCTCTGGAACACCTATGCGGTGAGCGAGCTGTGAAAGACCGGGAATCGGTATCGAGCGAGACTTACATATACAGATTTGCTCATCCCCGCGCGCCCTGCATACTCTCGTCTCAGCCTCGGCCTTTTGTAGCCCACCAGGATATGCCAGTGGGCACCAAACGAGGTAAACACGAACACTTGGCTCGCATGGCTCCTGGATGTCTGGTACGCGCCGGTCCTCTGGCCGACCTTCCCCGGCTGCCGCGTCAGGCTGTCGAGCATGTCGAGGTACACGGCTCCGGCTGCGCAGGCCTGCTGCCGTGCCTCGCGAGCGTCGCCGCTCCACCCCTTGGCTTCGTAGACGGCAAAGGGGAAAACAAGACTTGTGTCGCCCCAGCGCGGGTCTGATATGAGGCCGCAGTGCCGGTGCAGAAGAAGAGATTCGAGGCGGCCGCGATCAAGATCCCACTCGGCCAGAGCGTTTTGGTAGTCTTTCGGCTGAAACGTCGTGAGGCCGAATGTGGCATCAGGAATTCTTTTCATAAACTTGGAATTTCCTGTGAGGAGACACGAGGCGGGGTGCCTTTGCTGTCCCATAGTATTGTACTCATGCTTGTCGCTTTTGTGTGCCGTGTTAGCTGCCTGTGTAAACGATGCCCGCGTCGAAGCAGCTTAACCTACACGGAAAGAACCGGATCGTTCCTCATCCTACCAAAGACGTCTGTCCATGCGTCGGCCTCCCACGCATACTCGCTCTTGCCCCATCTCTCGTTGTCCAAGACGTGCCTCAAGAGCGACGTGGCCCTGAGCCGGCGATCTGCTTCGCCGGCACCATCCCACTCCGTCTCCCGGAAAGATGGCAGCCACAAGCTGTGATCAGCCGTGACCCACTCGGGCGAATAATGATGGCGATAGTAGATGCCTCGGGCGTTGGCCCCCCAGTCGTGGCCATAGCGCTGGATCATAGAAGGGCGCACAGAGGTATTGTCGAACATTTCAGGATTTAGGTAGCTCGGCAGGTCAGTTTTGTGATTCGTAATGAAAAGAAAAAAAAACATAAAGATAGAATTCATGCATACACCTTGGCTCCGATGTAATGTCTTTCGACGGCGCGAGAAATCTTCTCATCTGGCTGGCCTTGCGCGCTCTGCATGTCAATCATGGGATGCTCCACGATGACTTCCAAGATCTTGAAGTTTGCTGTCTCCCGACCCCGATGTTTTATAGATCCTTCTTCTTCAACGTTCCAGACTCGCCGGTAGTCTTCCATGCCAATATCCGGCGGATGACTACCCGAGCTGTCGTCGCCGTCGGATCGTTCGAGGATATCATCTGGGCTGAAGAGCAGAGGCCCGTCTGGGCGCTTTGGCCTCTCGCCGGTTTTGGTGCGTTCGGTCGCCATGACTTATCTTGTTGAACTACGTCTGGCTGATCCAAAACTTGGCGCTGGATAGAAAGAGACAATTCAAGACTTTATACTCAGCCATGGCTTCATGATCAGAAGCTCTAGAGTGTTTGGCGAAGAGCTCCTTATAATAAATTTCATACGGCATTGCTGCCTCATGGATTTTATTCCTGGTTCCCCAGGATGCCCACGCAGCACCGCCCGCGCAGCCTGGCCCTCGATCCGGGCCGCACGCCAGGGGCAGGAGAAACAAATCGGGGCGCAGGGCCCGAGGAGTGCAACATATAAACTAGACTGGCAGTGAACTCTAGGCATGTGTTATAACTTTCATAGGCAAATGCCTGGTTGCAAACCCAATCGTTCGCTTACACGCGGCTGCGACAGAGACTGCGCAAGCCACCCCCAAGGCACTCAGAGGCCGCCCAGAGTATGGGGGTAGTTCTACAGTTTGGTGCATTGATAACGTACGGACTATACCCCTGCATTAGGGGCGGGATCCAATGAGAATAAAGTGTTAACGGCGACGTCCAAGGTTTTACTGGGCGAACCACAGACTAATATTGAAAGCAACGCTGATTCTCGAAGACTTCTTGGAAGATTCGCCTATTCTGCAAACTGCTTCTTTAGGCTGGGCAGTAGTAGGTGTGCTTTGGTGCGGCCCTCTAGCTCCGCCACAACAGAGCCTCGTTTTGGGGTAATGCTCAACCAGAAGTTGCCAGCCTCAAAGAGAATCACCTCTCGACGAACCAAGTGAACGAAAGTTCATAATGTAAGAAGCCCAAGGCAGGAGTCAGAGGAAACTGCCCCAGCTCAAAATCCCCATGCCATGCGAAACGCCGAGAGGCAGCCTTCTCTGAGCCTGTTTTCCACGACACGCATCTCAGACCGAGAGCTTCTCCAGCATTGCCAAACAGACGGCCTGCGTATGAACTCTCCCCTATTTCTCTCGTAAAAGTGCCTTTTTCTCAACGGATCAGATTCGGAGTTCGCATAGTGATTGATTGGCTGGGCATTAAATCTAGAGTCTTTGGCTGAATCACACACACTACTAGCTCTGGCTCTGGCCTTCTGTTGTTGCAGATGCCTGATTTCTTCGGCATACATTGCACTTACCTCTATTTCTACGGGAACTAGCCTTCTCGTTCTGAATGGGAGGCCTTTGTTATGAAATGGATAGGATAGGTAAGAAGGAGAGAGAGGAGTCCACTCTGAGTATCTCGAGGTAGGAGGCAGTAGAATACAAAACGAAGTCTTGCCAGACTTGCAGGAGCTTGAGTGCGTTGCCTCTCCCTAGAGGCCCGTGCGCATTTGTCTTTCATAATTCGTATTGAGCCCAGTCAGGCCGGCTTCCTCATCTGCCGCCCACTTCGTGTATAGACGAGCGGCGTTGTAACCGCTTGGTGCTGCCGCTGCTTCACGACCTTTGTCACGCGCTGCTTGTCACGATGCCTTCGAGGCGACGTCGCTGCCTTGTGGCTGGCGCCCCTGTCCTGGTGCGCGGCATCGGCGGTGTGCCGTGCGCCCCCGTAGATGGCGCAGCTCGTTTTGTGCCTTGGGCCTAAGCCTGAAGGCAGGGCGTCCGGATCAGAGCTCCGGCACGGAACGCGCTTCCGATCAGAGCCCCACCTCTACAGAAAGGTAATCTTGTAATTACGGCGGCCCACTCGGACGCTAAAAATCCATGGATGTTTTGGTAGTGCCTAGAAAGCGAGCGGCCCAGCCCTTACTTTCGCCTATTGTCGCCCAAAACGGGTAAGAGAACGGCTGATCCGCCTTCGCCGACACCCCGGAGTCGACATCCTTGCAGATCATGGTAAGCACATCCGACCTTGTACTCAAACTCTTGTTTTTTGTAGAAGGCCTTACGGGGCAGTACCATGGCTACCGAGCGGCTTTGATGAATTTGGCATATACTCGTACGGATATACCCTCTCGTGAACCAGAACGTGAACGATAACGAGAACGAGAGAGAACGAGAGCGACTGCTCTAAGGTACGTGCGTCAGCGTCGTGCTCCTTTGGCACTTATAAAAGCCCTTTGTACGCCTGCTCAGTCCTGTCTCGACTCCCAATACCAGTCCGCCATCTTTGCAAGGCTGCTCAATCCTGTCTCGACCCCCAACACCAGCTCACCATGGCCCTAAAATTCCTCGCAGTGTTTGGTGCGGCGGCTGTTGCCTTGGGACAGACCGTTACAATTGCCAACGGGGCCGTTCAAGGTGGCAAGTGTCCCCAAACCGATATCAACTTCTTCCTCTCCATTCCTTACGCCGAGCCACCTGTGGGCGAGCTCCGCTTCGCCGCCCCCCGGGCCTACAATCGAGCTTTCAATGGGACATACAATGCAACCAATGAAGCGCCCGACTGCCCGCAGTTTGGAACCATTTTAGTGGATACAGGACCCTGGTCAGAGGACTGGTATGCAGCTAGATCTACCACGTCCATCCTGTTCTCGTACCGGTATACTGACCCGCCTCTGCAGTCTCTTTATCGACGTGTATGCTCCTGCGACTGCAGAAAAGGGGGACAAACTGCCAGTGAAAGTCTGGCTGTACGGAGGTGTTGATCAAGCTGGTGGCATTTCGGGGTACAGCGGTTGCTTGTCAGCAACGGACTCGATTCTAGTCAGCATCAACTACAGACTTGGGCCCCTGGGGTTCCTGACACTGGAGGCTGCTGGACTGACTGGCAACTATGCTATCCAAGATCAACTGCTCGGCCTACAGTGGGTTCAGGATAACATCGATGCGTTCGGCGGAGACAAGGTGAGCACAACCTCCGGTATCCAGAACGCTTCCCTAGGCTGACACGGGGGTGTAGGACCAGGTCTTGCTCTTCGGCCAGTCGGCGGGCGCCTTCGACGCCTTCGCGATTACCACGCTGCCCCAGGCCAAGTCGCTCATGAAAGCCGCCGCCCTAGAATCCGGCGCCGGTATTGATTTTCCGACCATTGCTGAGGCAAAACCATTCCATGAGCTCTACGTGACAAACCTAAACTGCAGCGTTTCCGACGTAAGTTTAGTTCATAGTGGTTGGCATAGGGAGCCTGCTCTAACTTGAGTGTCAAACAGGTTGAATGTCTCCGTTGCAAGACGGTGACGGAGCTCAACAACACGCTCCTCGCACTCCCGAGCAACGGCACACCGATCCTGTCCAGTCTCCTTGCAAACATGGGCGATGGCGGCGTCCCGTGGGGGCCGGTTATCGATGGAACCACCATTCCCGCTCAGCCATCCTCGGCTGGTATTACAGTGCCATCCATCATCGGCACCGCCGCCAGCGAAGGCACCCTCTTCGTCCTATTTCAATATCTCGCCGGGATCGTCAGCCTCAACCAGACCGAATACGACTCCATGCTGGCCTATAACTTCGGCCCCCTTGCCGCCGACGTCAATGCCACCTACCCCCTCTCTGGCTTTGATGCGACCCCATTGCCAGCTTTCTACGCAATCGCCAACATTATCACCGACTACGGCTTCCGCTGTCCCGCGTACCGCGCCCTTCTCGGCGGCATCGCCAACGGCGTTCCCGCCTACGCCTACAGCTTCAACCACACCCCCAGCTGCCCTTGGACAGCCCAGCTGCCCGCAGCGCTCCTCCCCGTCGTCGGGGCCACCCACACATCCGAGCTGCCCTTCGTGTTCGGCCTCGTCGACGCCCCGGTGAACAACTGTACCTTCACGTCGGCAGAGATGGAGCTCGGCGACTTTATGCGCGCCGCGTGGACGACAATGGCAGCGACGGGGACTCCGGGCAGTGGATGGCCAGCCTTTGCCGCCAACAGTTCGCAGGGCGTGATCTTTGACGACTCGGCGCTCGTGGGCACGGTTGACTACAGCGTATGTGCCTTTTGGGACCAAATTAACGCACGGGTGTCGCAGCTGGATGCGAATATGGCAGCGGGCTGCGACAAGCAACATGTCGACTGCAGGGATTAACTCGTAGAAGGAGAGCGATCAATCTAGACGATGTGTCCTCCCTAGCCCCTGGAGAGCGGGCTCCCCGAGCGGTCGACAATCGACACTAACCCTGTTATTCCTAATAAAGTCAACTACTCTATAGCCCCGGCGAGTTCATTATATCTATCGTATGTTGGAGCTTTTATAGTTCTCTAATCATTGCAACTACGTACATGATGGTTACCGGATGGACAACGCTAGTCTATTAAAGACATGCACACCACATTGCCTTGCTATTGTCGCCTTGATGTTTGATGCAAGGATGAAAGCACACTTCTGTTTGGTGTGGGCGAAAGTCGGGTGAAAATCAGTCGAAGAACGGAACCGTCCCCCTTTAATGAGAACCTACCGCACGGCCTTGTCAACGATAGTGGCTTTGAGAGTTGTGGTGGTGTCTTCTTGTTCTGCGGTTCTTGGTTGCAACGAGGCTGTGCTAGATAGGTAGTAACTGGCGTGGGGAGCTTTTGGCTTCCATTGGTGGCTCGTAGAGTCTTGCTCAGCTGCGCCTCTGACGCCCGACCGGCTGTAAGCACGCTTCTTTTTCAAGGCCGGTTACAACAAGGGCCGTCCCGGGCTCTTCAAATTCAACACTCCCTCTTTAAGCAAACACCGGCCTCATTTTTCACGTTTCCATCCAAGTTTTCTTCATACCCTCTCAGCGTGTCTGTGCCCGTCTATACCATGAGCTCATTTCAGTACCCGCCGCTTCAACTCGCCGCGGATTCCATCAGGCTCTTGAGGCTTGAGAAAGGAACGTTGTCCGACGATGTTGTTGGCCATTTATTCGAAACGTACATTGCAGAAGCACCCGCATACTCGGCTCTATCATACACTTGGGTGGACGATACGCATCTTGCAGGTCCCGGATCGATATGCAATATTTCCATCGACGGCCATGAGGTCCAGGTAACGGAGAATTTATATACAGCCTTGCAGTATATACGGCGTGACGGCCGAGACATTACTCTATGGATCGATGCCATCTGCATTAATCAAAGCGACGAAACTGAGCTGGGCCACCAGGTCAAGCAGATGGGAAATATCTACAGCGCCGCGGAAGAAGCGCTTATCTGGCTAGGCCTGGGGGATAAAGGCAACGAAATGGGCACCCTGACTCTTTTTGAGACGATCAATTGGATGGACGAAAGAGCCACGCAAGCCCAAGCCATCGGGACCAGCGTGAGCTGGGCGACACTTTGTCGTCACTTTATGAGGGGCCGGCCGTCGGACATGCTGTCAGCTGAGCCAATGCAGCGCCATGCTCTCCAGGAGCTTCTGGCCAGACGATGGTTTACGCGGGTCTGGGTTCTGCAGGAAGTCGCCATGGCGAGAGCGGCGAGGATTCTATGCGGGCCATATGCCTGCACGGCAAGGTCGTTCGCCCTCATGCCCTCACTCATAGGGCTAGACGTCAAAAATCACACCCAAGCCATCCTTGACATCATGCCGCGGCTCCGCCAAAACACGTGGTGGTCGTCTGAGCGGTATCTCCACTTTCTCATCGACAAGTTCGCGGCCAGCGAGTCACAGCGGCCGAGGGACAAAGTCTACGCTCTGCTCGGCATGTCCCAGGACGCCTGCGACCCGCGGCTGTTCTATCCTGACTATGTCATTACCGACGACGAGGCCTTCCGCAATACCTCCTCCTTCCTCTTGTTTGGCGAGGTTCTGGATCGCAGCCATGCTTTCCCCGCGTTCACGATGGACGACTTGCGCCGTCCGATCGTTCGGCTCGCCCAAATAACACTCGAGCGGACGGCCTCCGAGTATGGGCCACTGCGCGAGGCATCCCGCCGGACGGTGGCACTTCTCGTTCGGCGTATAAACGAGGGCCAGATAAGAAAACAGGAATTGCTGCTGTCTCTTGCCGAGACGCACGGCCAGGTCTCTAAAATACGGGACATCTTGGCCCACGGAGACACTGACGTCGATATCATTTTCGGAAATGGCGGGGGAAATGGCGAGGATGCATTAACAATGACTTCGAGAGCGCGGCCTACTATCCGAGCAAAACTTGTTTATCCGTCGAAGAGGTGGCCCGTGTTGTATTCCGCTCCTTTCGAGGAGGGCGAGGACATGGCACTGGCGATAAGGCGACTGGCCGAGACTGGGTCGTCAAAGAAAGAAATCCTGCGGGCGCAGGCGTGGGCAGGCGACCGGCATGGGGTGCAGAGCCAGCTAGAAGCGGGCGCGGATGTGAACGGAGCAGACAGTCACGGCCGCACGGCACTGCACTTTGCCGCATGGCGTAATAATAAGGATACCATGTATATGCTGCTCGACAACGGGGCCAGCCAAATCCAAAAAGACGCCAGGGGTAAAAGGGCTTATCACTACATACTGCACCATTTAGATTTAGTTGCCGGGGTAGGACAGACAGAGGGAGAGACGGAGGGAAAAGTAGAGGGAAATGGATAGGGAGGGGGAGAGAAGGAGAAGAGGGAGGTATTTATCATAGGACGGCGGAGCCCTCTGGGCGCCGGGCCCATGGTCTTATAATGCGTACTCTGCCCCGCAGTTTATTATCCATACAAGGCATTAACGATGTTATCGCACGTATGCCTGGTAGGAAAATACGTCTCGTTGTCACGAAAAGTATTCTGTTCAAGTTCCGAAAAAGAAAATTTTTTTTTTGTTTCTATTTTCTAATTTTTTTCGCCCCCTTGCTCTAACCAAACGCCCCCAAAAGAGTAGAAAATTGGTATTAGCACTCTGCTTCGTATATGAGCAGGTCGAAAAATCGCCTCATAACGCCCGAAACTCCCATCCTTCCTGTAAATGCCGGCAAGCAGGTCTTGCCGGTCCGTGACCGAGGGTCGAGAACCTGTCTATTAAAATTTGGTTTCCGTTTTTCCAGTTCACTGGTGCACACCTCCCATTCCTTGAGACTCCCTTGATATTCCAAAACCTTCTATTCAAGACTCCTTTATTCCAGACTCTCTCTATTTTTGATATTGGATATCATCCCGTCCCGTTTCTTTTAAGCAGACACGGCAAACTTGGACATGGCCCGCAGCCGCGCGCCGTAAAAGTACAGCAGCCAGATGCCGATGATGCCGATCGTCGACAGGCCGCCCAGCACCGACGTGCCGCGGCCGATGCCCAGGTTGATGAACAGCGGGCGGCCGAACAGGATGGACCCGCAGGCGAAGGCCGCGCGCAGGAAGTCGTTGGCCGCGAACAGGCTGGCCGCGTACTGGGGGTACGACAGCGGGATGTACACGAAGACGCACTGCAGCACGATGAAGACGGTCGCGCCGTACAGCGTGATGCCGATGGTGGGCGCGATCCAGGGGACCTGGGGGGCGCTGTTGGCGGTCCAGGCGAAGATGAAGAGGCCGAACGTGGGGCCGAACGCGGCGAACATGGCCGGGATCAGGCGGTCCTCGTTGGGCGGGAACTCGCCCGTCTTCTTGATGCGGCGGTTGAGGACGAGCCACACGTAGGTGCAGTAGACGGCCATGCCGAGCAGGCAGGCGACGAGGATGCACAGGAAGACGAGGCCGACCTCGCCGGGGGACATGCCGTAGGCGACGGGGTAGACGAGCGGGAAGGCCTCGAAGAAGGAGTAGTAGATGCCGTACACGATGGCGGTGTAGACCTGCACGAAGAGCACGGCCGGGTCCTTGATGGTGATCTCGAGCGGCTTGATGAGGGCGTCGACGAGGACGGCAATGGTCTTGGCGGTGCCCGTCTTGACGTGGGAGTTGTAGGCCTCCACCTCGTTGGGCGCCTGGAAGCGGTCGGAGCCGGTCACCTGGCGCAGGCGCTTGGCGCGGCGCAGCAGGATGTTGGGGGCCGACGTCTCGGGCAGGAACGCCAGCATGATGACGGTGCAGGGCGCGGCGGCCCAGAGGATCTCGAGCATCGACCAGCGCCAGCCCTTGGCGGGCACGGAAAAGCCCGACAGCAGGGGGCCGAAGGCGGGCCCGCAGAAGCCGGCCGACACCCAGGCGACGAGCGCGTAGGGCATGTTGAGCAGCGAGAACATGTCGCCGAGCGAGGCGGCGCCGGACGCGAGGCAGGGGGACCCGAAGAACCCCTGCAGGAACCGCAGCACGATGAAGCCGCCAAAGCCGCCGCTGCTGTACCCGCCGGGCAGGTTGCCGTAGGCCAGCGACGCGGGCAGCGAGAAGATGACGAAGAAGATCATGGTGATGGCGTAGATGGGGTTGCGGCCGATGGACGGGATCTCGGACAGCGGGCTGAAGATCAGCGGGCCGACGCCGTAGCCCAGCACGAACATGGACAGGCCCAGCGCGGCGCGCGTGGCGTCGACGCCGAACGTCTGCATGACGCCCTCCTCGGAGTTGGTGTAGATGGCCGACGACATGTACACGACGAAGGTGTACATCCAGATGATGGCAGCCACGAAGGTCCGCCGCTTCGTCGTCCAGTTCTGCGGGTTGGCGCGGTCGTCGGTGGCGTACCAGTCGACGACGATGGCCGTCTGGTACTCGCCGTCACCGTCGCCGTTGACGCTGCCGCTCTTGGCCTTGCTGGCCTTGGTGGCCCCCGTGCGCGTCCGGACCAGGCGCGGCACGACGGCGATCGACTGCGTGCGCTGGGCCTCGTGCAGCTCGTCGACCTCGAGGCGCTCCTGCGTGTAGGGTACGGTCTCCTCGCGCGTCTTGGAGCGCTGCAGCGAGACCACGGGGTGCGCTGCGGAACCCGTGCGCGAGCGGGCGGTCGAGGCGCGCCGCAGGGCGGCGTACGGCCCGTTGTCGCCGCCGCCGTCGTCCTCACCCGTCTTCTTGCCCCCCGCGGTCGACGCTGCTGCTGCGCCTCCCGCCAGCTGGTTTTCTTCGTCGTCGGACGAGGTGACGTTGGCGGTGCCGTTGGCGGTGTCGACGTCAAACATGGACTGCTGCTCGACGGGCTTCTCGTCGTTCTCCTGGGCCTTCTCGCCGTCCTCGACGACGTCGACCTCGCCGTCGAGCATGCGCTGCCAGATCTCGGGGATCTTGAAGTCGGGCTGCTCTTCGGGGTAGCGCAGGATGCGGTTGCCGGTGATGTACCGCAGGACGACGCCCACGGCGGTGTCCCGGAAGATTTCCGTCATTGTAGCGGTTGTGGGTATTTCGTGATGTTTATGATTGTTGTGTTGGCTGTGAGGATAATGAGGATGGTGAGGTTCGTGAAAATCGTCAGAATTATAATGGCGTTTACGTTATATAGGTCGAGCTGAAGCAAGCTGGGTATCGAACAGATTATAGGATGGAAGACAAGAAGATATGAAGATATGAAGATATAAAATATTATAGGATACAATCGCACAGCTGTGGAGCTGACACACGATGGTGAATGACTACCGAAAGAAAGAAAACAAAAGAAACAACAATCTCGATGGGAGGAAAGGGGCAGCCTTCTATATACACCTCGCGTCGAGACGTGCCAAGAGAAAAAAAAAGAGAAAGAATACAAACCCAATCGATATTACCAAAGCACGGCCTGCTAGCCTGCTTGCATACGGCGAGGACATGAACAAACGAGGAGATTAGGAGATACGGGCGGCCAACAGCCGACCGCATAGAGCTTCTTCTCCGTTCCACCATACCAGACCGCTCCGTCTGACAAAAGCACAAGCGCGGCCGCCGATCACCAATCAAGCACGCAACTGAGGGCCGGGGCGGCCTGTTTGAGTCAGAGGCTTTTGCTTTTTTGCTGCACGGCTGTGATGAGCTTGGCCTGGCTAGCTTATGTTGGGGGTGCAATTGGGGGGGGAGGCATTCTCTGCGCTTCGGCCAGGTGGAGTTAACATGCTTAAAAATGAAGCGATGACGTTGGGCTGGGTGACAAATGAGAAAGCTGAGAAAAACGAGAAATACGGGCAACGCGTCCTACGTTACGGTGCGTTGGGTGCAGGAAAGAGAGGAAGAAAGAAAGAAAGAAAGAAAAAAGTCAGATCCCGTCTTGGTCTAGCCCGGCTCCTGCAGGGGGCGTCACCGTATCGCCAGGCAGAGGATAAGTAATCCGAGCGACTGAGACACCAATGGACAGCCATCCAGCATATGAAAATCTCCCAGATGCAACGCGATCGACCAGATTGCTAACACTCGGACGAGAGTCTGGCCGGGCAGAACAGGGCCCTGACGCATGGCGGTGGTCGCGGTTCGCCCGTCTTAGGCTCTTAGCGTTCGCATCCTGCTACGTAGGGCGCCGCCAAGGCCTGCAGAATCTTATCAGAACGACCAGCGCTCGCCCATAGTTGCCCACGGCCGCCAACAAGTCGCCCAGAGTTGCCTCTTTTTGCTCGTTTTGAATTTGTGGGTTGCATTTGTCAGAAAGCGAGGAGAGGTGCTTACGAGAGCCACCACGCTATCGCCCACAGAGGCTTAGCGTACCGGCACTGACGCTGACTGGTCTGGGCCGGGCTCAGCATGTGGGGCCGCCGGCGCGCTCCTTGGATCCCCTTGGAGCCCTTTCAGCGCTTTTCCTGACGCCAAGTCTCACATCGCTGTAAAATATTCGTACTACGTCGTAAGTCCAGAACCATCGGCGAAACGGTGTTATGGATTAGTTATCACCGCCAGCAAACTGCCATGCAAAAGTTCACGCACCATTCACGCTTCTTGGTCGTATTTTCCTCGGACTTGCTGCTGACGATTTCCGGATTGGCCTGTATTTCTCCGACTTTGTGACTCCTCTGGGTTTCGGTATTTTCCGTCTCTTCTTTTCCATCCCTGTCTGCTGCTAGTATCCGATCCTGTCCCTCTCCGTCAGCCTGTCAGAGCGTGAGACTGTGAGAGCTATTGCACGATTTCCTTCACCGTTTTGGAATGTCGGCCGTTTTGCATCTGATCTCAGTTCGCATTCTGCAAGTCCGAGGTCCCCCAACACAACACGCCGGCCGGCATATCCCACGTCATGCTCACCCCGAATACGAAGACAATGAATGGCCTTCTCCCCTTTCCCACCGGAAAATAAGCCTTGCGTTTGATTTTTACGCAATAGCGCTGAGGCAAGCTAACAAGGGCAATGACTCGACGGATCTTCTCTTACGGACGAGGTGTAGGCCGGAGAGGCGAGAAATATCCCGAAACAACTGCTCCCGTCACAGGCTCTGTTGGGCAAGTCGAGTCCGAGCCCTTCTGCAGTTGAGGGAACACCCGGTCCGGCGGATGTAAGATGCGAATAAGCCCGGAGAGAAGACGGACGCCGAAGGAGGTGAGAACGGCAAGAAGGGAAGAAGGCAAGCAGGCAACAACAGCCAGGAAAGGCAAAGATGCCCAACGCACAATGATTCCAAAAACGCACAATGATTCCAAAACATGATTCCTTCTTAGGTGTGCGCGCGCCGAGACGACCGATAGGACGATGTCTGGAACACCGTGAAACGGGAAGGGCGTGCTCGTAGCTGGGTCGTCCGAGGGGAGCGTCCGCCGAACGGCGGAGTTGAGCAGAGCGGCCGAGAGTTTGGCCTTTGTTTTTGCTTTATCTCTTTCGAGTTCTGTGCCCGGCGGTGTGATACGACGTAATATAATACAAGGATAGATGCAGAAAGGAAACAGAACAAAATTTGATCATATAAACATTCCGTTCACGAATTCACGTGACTGGGAAAATAGTATCACGTGAAAAGCATGACGCTGCAACCGGCTTACCTGCGGGAACGCGTGGCGGGTGGGGGGACCCTACCCTACGAAATTAAAAATAAATGAAAAATGACGGAAACAAAAAGGCAAAAAAAGCAGGGACCATTTCCGCGAGGCGCAGACATGCAATTACGCGGACGTCGAGAAACACGGGAAGGACGAAAAGGGGAAAAAGCCAAGGACAACACAGGCAAAAGAGAGAAGATTGGAAGCGGCCAGCTCAGCTCCAATCGTTTGCCGCACGCCCACACACATATAATCTCTCTCTCTTATGAGATCGACTTTGTGCATTCCTTCATTACTACAGAGAACGTAAACGACGTACAGCTGTGTATGTGAGCTCTTGCCTATTCTTCCACCAGCAAAAATAAGTGGACCGCCGTTTGTCTGGTCCGAGGCGCAGGGCCGTGTTTCGCTCGCTTTCGCTGGCTCGTTCATTCTCTCGCTCTCGCTGCTGTGTGTCTGCATCGCTTTGTGACCCCCCCACAAGCGCGCGCTAGCTGAGCTGTTTCCCCGGATGCTGCGGCCGTAGCTTGCTTGTTGTTTCCCTTTCGTTTCGACATATCTGTTACCACGTCCTTTTTCTTTTCGCCTTTGTCACCCCCCCAAAAACGATGCTGCGCCAACGTCGCCAACGTCACCAACCTCCCTCGGATACTTCTTCGCCCGGCCTATCCGAACAGCCCCAGCAGCAGGAGCAGCAGCAGCAGCAGCAGTCACGAGAGAAGCAGCCCACGTCGCGCCACGCCATGCACCTGGAGGACCCGGCGGTCGAGCAGCACGCGCTGCGGGAGCTGGACGCGGACGCGGACGCGGACACGGAGGCGGGCGCGGGCGCAGGCCACCATGCGGCACCCTCTCCGCCCGACGGCGGCGCGACTCCCTCTGCCGCTCCCGCGACCTCCTGGACCCAGCGCAACCAGTGGGTCGCCCTGGCCCTGGCCAGCGGCGCCTGCGCCGCCTTCAACGGCGTGTTTGCGAAGCTGTACGACCCTACGGCCCTCGTCTCTTGAGATCTTCTTTGATATCTCTGTTCTCTGTGCTAACTCTTCTCTCTAGGACCACCACCGAGCTGACGACCCGCCTCTCCCAGGCGGTGGCCGGCCTCGTGGGCCTCGCCGCCGCCGAGGCCGCCGTCGAGGTCGTCTTGCGCGGGTCCTTTTTTGCCCTAAACCTGGTGTTTAACGGCGTGGTGAGTTCCGGTTCCCTACGCCCATGAAAATGGGCGTTCCCCTTCTTGGGCGCTCTTGTGGGGGGGGGGGGGGGGGGGGGGGGGGGGGGGGGGGGGGGGGGGGGGGGGGGGGGGGGGGGGGGGGGGGGG